>OU898276.1:194722992-194797395 GCA_918026665.1 Diabrotica balteata | reverse complement strand
AATAGCCGCTTTAAGGTCAAGTACATTTAAAAAATATCTTTCCAGCAATCGAAAGAATGCGCACTTAAGGGTCTTTTACTTTACTTTTAAATATCTTTTTTAGAGTTGAATGTTTTAAGTTTTAATTTTAAAGTTGGGGTAGCGGGGTAAATTTAAGGATTGTTTATTATTTTTTTAATACCACACCATAAAAATATTTTAAAAATTTTGTTTAAAAAATAAAATTTTTTGTGTTGAACATTTTGTTTAAAAAACGTTAAAAGCGATCCATCCTTACCACTTAGGAGTATGAAAAATAAATTACGATCTATTCTTAGCCCTACCGAATATATGTGTAAAATTTCCTAAGAATTATTCCAGCCAGTTCGTAAGCGTATGGCACTTAACTGTGGGACAAAAATATGGCTATTGACAAAAGGGATAGTAATAGAGGAGAGACATTTAAGGGCTGTATGTATTCTTCTTACCGCATCATAAAAACATAAATACGGAATGTAGCACTCCAGAAGTGACCAAGGAGGGGAAGTATATCTATCAAAACAGTAGTAGTCTAAACAGATGTCATTCCATCAAGAGTAGTTGGAATGACATCCAAACATGTACTTCCCTTCTTGAAAAATTCCTAGAGGGTGCAATATTCTGCCTCAATTCAACGTGTTTTCACGTTAACATGAAAATGAATAGTATTCTCATATTTCTGGAGTAGCCATGGGTTCACCTATCTCAGCACCAACGGCAAACTTAGTAATGGAAATATTATAAACAACAGTCATGTCTAAATTGACATACAACATACAATTCTACAAACGATATATTGATGACTTCTTACTCTGCATTCCGAATCATGAAATGTTCTTCAATCATACTTTTCAAATGTTCAATAATTTCCATAATAACATTAAATATACTTATGAACTAGAAGACAACAATAAAATTACTTTTTTGATTTAAGTTTGGAATATAACAACGATAATGGAATGATAACAAATAACTTGTGTGTAAAATAAATTTGGTCTGGAAGATATCTAAATTTTAATACCAATGCCCCCATAGCTCATGAAAGAGGTGTTGTGTTAAGTTTTACTGACACGGCAGCTAAGCTATCTAGTGCACAATACCATTCCGCAAATTTGAGAAAAGTTATAGATATTTTAGAAAAAAATAATTATACACCAGAATTTTACAACCCTCTAATTAAAAAAATTGTAATATCAGAAATCAATCTAATTTTAATATCAGACCAAAACAAACCCAAACCACATCTAGCAATAATAATAATAACAATAATAATGTCACAGTCTCAGTAGGAGAGATTATCCATCAAGAACTAGCTGACAAACTTGGACTCCTCCAAACAGACCATCTTCCTTATTATCAATACGTCCCTAACAAAATGCTTAAAAATGACAACACCAAGCTATAGTGAAACCTTTATGTGCTCTTAGACCAACCAGTGGCGTATAATAGAATGGATCTCATACTAGTTAATAAACTTACTAGGAAAACAACACTTATTGATGTGGCGATTCTCAATCATAATAATTTAAGTGTTAAATACAACGAAAAGATCGCCAAGTACAGAGATCTAGAAATACAAATCAGGACACAATAGAGAATGGAGAGTACTCAGACAGTACCTATTATTCTATCTACTACTGGTGTTATTTCCAAAAACCTTCTAGAGAACATAAAACAACTGGGTCTAAATAAACATCTCTATAAGGCCATACTGAAAGCTGTACTCCTCGCGACTTTTAATCCGGTTTAATTTCATCCAGAACCGAGATATTTCTACGGCGAGCCGTCCATGGAATTCGAAGCAGGCGTCTCATGTCCACATTTCAAAGGCGTCTATACGTCGTCGATCTGATTCTTTGACTGTCCATGTCTCGCATGCATAGTAAAATATGGAAAAGACCAGAGTTAAAACGAGTCTCTTTTTGTTTGTCATAGTAATGTGACGATCACGCCAGACCCCGTTTAGTTCACTCATTGCTGCTCTTGCTAGTTGAATGCGTCTTCTAATTTCGGATTCACAACTGCCTGTGTTGTTAACTAGAGCTCCAAGATATATCATAGATGAGACTACCTCGCATCCCGCAATAGTTTGGGTTTCAGGATACTGTTGTTGGCGATCAATAACCATGATTTTGGTTTTGTTGTAGTTAACCATGAGTCCAAATTTAGCACTTTCTACCTCGAGTTTTTTTAATAATTTAATAATTTCTTCTGGAGTAGAGGCTAGAAGTGTAGTGTCGTCTGCGAAACGCAAGTTAGAAAAAGGTCATCAAGCAAATGTTATTTATAAAATAAATTGTACAGACTGTAATTCAACATATATTGTGCAAACACACCAATACCTGCATAGAAGACTTGTTGAACACAAACATAGTGTACAGACCAATGCAATAAACACAAAGTTCTAGCCCTAGAAAAAGAACAAAATTACAACAAAAGATGCTGATTGGAGATGATTCCCATAAAAAAGATCCAAATTCTATCAATAATAAGACTGACATCAAAGATCTTGTTATTTTTGAGTTTTTGAATATGGTTATGGTTTGAATATGATTCTGAACCACTCCTACCAAACAATGGCAATAGACTAGTTTTAAATAAAAAATAATAATTAGTTGTTAGTTTTATGATGACATTGTTCACAATGGAACACGAATAAGTATACTATTACATTAGTAATAAAAATATAAAAACTACATAATTTATTCTGTTAGTTTACCATAGAATTTTCTAGGTAAACCTCAAATGAGGCTATGTAGATGTTATTTTCACGGCAATCCTCATTTAAACTGCCTTTTTATGCAAACACCCAACACAACAATTGAAAAATCAACAATAACTTTACCCCTATAAGGCCACCACCAGCTCCCAAACGGCATATACACACTTTCAACGGAACGATTTGGTTGATAATTCTGAACATTTCGAATTGTGTTAAAGTTCTCAACACAATGCGGGCATAGATAAGATCGCTTCGGAAGTTTCTACAGTTTAGAAGAGAGTACAAATCGTTCCATTTTAGGAATCAGTTCTTTTGTAATGATTCTGTAATGAATTAAGAAATAGATTCTTCTAATTCGTGTATGGTCAATATAGGGTAGAGAATCGTTAATCCATATTATTTTGTTCTGATTTGTTTGAATGTTAATACAACATTTTATACCACAATTGAGTTAGTTCAATTTATAATTTTTTTATGTGGGAATGATCAGAAAATGGGATGCATTAAGTCTGCAGTAGGATTATATTCAGAATTGCCGTAACGTTAGTATTTATTTTATGAAAGAAGAGTTTTATAGAATTTAAAAGAACAAATTTAAGAATATTATCAATGATATGAGAATAGAGTGTAAACAAAATAAAATTTTATCCAACCTAGGGACCAGGAAGGTTTTACGAAAAACTTTGGCAACAATGATTACCTTCACGCATACAAGACATGATAGAAATTAATAGCGAATAAGAGCGTTGAAGAAAAGTCATATAGATTATCGGTACTCCAAACTGATCGCAAATATATACAGTACTGCAACCGTGACCGTAAGACTACATACATATACAAAATGTATAAAAGTCAAAATATTAATCAGGCAAGGAGACACGTTATCCCCTTTACGGTAGTTCTGGAACACGATTTCAATAAATTGAAGTGGAAAGCCAAAGGTATTAATGTCATCTCCCACCTATGACTTGCGGACGACATTGGTTCCTCCACTATTGCGGACTACTAAAGTTGGTTTAAACGTAAATTTTGGAAAGATACAATATATGACAAATCTGACAAATCTGGTAAGTAAAAATCGAAAATCAACTGCAACAAAATAGGATTAGTACATAAATATTAATACTAGGATCATGAAATCCAAATTGCTGAGGACAATGAGGACACAAAGCAGGAGACAAAGCAACGCAGGATTCCGAAAAAGTTACGGAACAAATGACCATATACAAAATATAAAAACCCTAATAGAGAAAGCAGTGGAATATAATAAACCTCTAGTTCTAATATTTATCCATTTTCACAAAGCCTTTGACACAGTTTTTTTTTTAAACCTATTCTCTATCCTTCCATTGTTGGATATAGGTCTCCCCCAGTTCTCTCCATTTCTCTTCATCTTTCCCCATCTTGAGCCAAATATTACAGGCGCTTAAATAATGCAGGCTAGATTATAGATATACTAAATTATTATACAAAATATACCTGCAGGCAACAACCACTGTCAAATTACATACTAACAGTAATCGCATAAAAATAGAACGGGGGTTAGACAAGGAGACCCAATGTCACCTAAACTTTTTAATACGGTGCTAGAATATGCTTTTAAGAATTTGGATTGGATGACAAAGGAATAAAAATAGATGGAGAATATCTAAACAACTTACGTTTCGCCGATGATATACTTATAATAGCTGAAGATCTAGGTATGGCAAGAGAGGTGGTACAGGAATTCGTTGTGGCTACAGAAAATGTAGGTTTAAATATAAATATCTCGAAAACAAAAATCATAACCAATTTGGTGCCCAACCAGAACATCAGTATTGGTGGGAAAGAAATAGAACTCGTTGATAGATATAAATACCTAGGACATGAAATTATGATTGGCAGAGATAACCAGACTCATGAACTAAAGAGAAGAGTCGGCTTGGGTGCGCAGCATTTCGAAAACTGAGAGAAACTTTTAAAAGTGAGCTGCCCACATGCCTAAAGAAAAAGGTATTTGATCAGTGCGTCCTTCCAGTCTTGACGTACGGAGCAAAAACACTTACCTTAACAAAAGCAGCAGCTACCAAACTGAGAGTCACGTAGAGAAGAATGAAGCGGTCCATGTTGGGAATAACTCTCCGAGACAGAATAACAAACGAAGACATCAGGAGAAGAACCGGAGTGACTGACATCATCGAGAAGATAGCCAGACTAAAATGGAGATAGGCAGGACACATAGCCAGAATGACAGATGGGCGATGGACAAAGAGGTTATTGAAATGGAGGCCAAGGAAAGACAAGAGAAGCGTCGGTCGAACCACCTTCAAGATGGACTGACGATTTAAGAAGACTCAATAAAAACTGGATAAGAGCGGCGAAAGATAGACGGGGTTGGAAACATGAGGAAGAGGCCTATGTTCAGCAGTGGACTCTTGGGGCTGGATGATGATGATGATGAGGACAATCAAACTGCTGAACTGCAAAGAAGAATATCTTTAGCATGAGTCGCATATGGAACTCTAT
Organism: Diabrotica balteata; assembly: GCA_918026665.1. Taxonomy (NCBI): domain Eukaryota; kingdom Metazoa; phylum Arthropoda; class Insecta; order Coleoptera; family Chrysomelidae; genus Diabrotica; species Diabrotica balteata. Next base: position 194,792,150 of record OU898276.1, on the reverse strand, counting down.
TTAAAGATCTTCAAAGGCAATATACCAAATTATTTGAAAAAAAAAAGACTTTTGGCCAATATGCACTTTCAGTCATGAGTTTTCGCGCCAAAACACTTTTCTTAACCCAGGCTACAGCAACAGTTACAGAATGGTTTGTGAACACTTTGGACGTGATGAAGTGCTGATACTTAATAAAAGACTGAGGGTTCATGGTATTGATATGCATAAGTAATTTGTGACGATATGTGGGGAGGGAGTAAATAGGTTATGCTGCTACATTTCACAAAATAATTATACTTTAGGAGAGAGGACCAATTCAGGTAAAAAGTAATTTCTCGTCATTTTAGACAAAACACACCAGCTATTGACTCATGCCCTCGATACGCCAATTAAAATCGTAGTATATTTCTTTTAAGAATTTGTTAGCTATGGGCGTAGCTAAAAGAAATTTTTGAGAAAAAAAACTTGGGAGGATTTGCATGATGATTGAGCATGCTTCAGACCTTCGACCTTCGACCTTAAAAAGGATAAATTTACTTATTGGCAGCAACGTAGATACACAAAGTATCCCTGCTTTTTGTGTATATTGGACAGCAGACCTCGTAAGATATATTGGGTACAATAAAATATGCTGCCAAAGTCTGACCGACCTGAAACCTGGTAATCTAACTTTTTGTCCAATTGTCCAATTGTACAATGATAAACATTGTACAATTGTACAATGATGTATAGTTATTATATACCATTATACATCAACCACTTGTTAACAAAAAAATCATAATATTTTCACTCCTACATACACAATTGGGACTCATACAACAATTCGCTTAAACGTTACTATTGAAGGAGAAGGTTTCAAGTATTTTATTTTGGCATTTCTTAGCCTGCCATTTTAAAAAATAAAGCTTTGGATAGGACATAGTTTTCGCAGCTTCTTACAGATGAATATTTCACCTGAATAATGACATAAATCGGAAAGAATAATTCTGTACCGTAGAGGTAAAGGGTAGTAACTTCATTTTTTTCTAATTTGGACTTAAAACTGTGACTAAGCTTATTATGTTCCAATCTTATTTATGGCAAAATATGGTATGTGAAGTATTACTGGTGGCCTAGATATTCTTATAAGAAAAAGTGGTATATCCTTTGGAGAACGAGGTAAAGCATAGTAACTCCATGAGCTGCCGGATTTGTTTATCGGGTACGCTATTTCGCGCGCGGTTAAAGAGCAGTATCTTCACACTAGTGTTAGTAACCTTAATTGTCAAAGCGATCCAAAACTGCCAGGAAATATCTAGGACTAGAATTAGGCTGTGAAAAAATGTACAAATTATATACCTTAAAGTGTAAAGAAGACCACATTCACAAGAAAAAAATTTTGATGAAAATGATTTTAATTTAGCATTTAAATTTCCGTGGATACTTGTGATAGTTGCGATCGGTTTATGTTACAATAAAAAAACTGTTCTGAGCTAGAAACAATAACATTATGTCAAAATTATGAACAGCATCTTCAAGAAGTAGAAAGTCGATACAAAATGAAAGCAAACGATAAAAAGGAAAGCAGACGATCAGCTGGAAAACTAAAATTATACCGTGTGATTTGCAGAAATGCCTGCCTACGTCTTGTTTGACACATAACCAAAGTTTCTACAAGCTGAAATTATGGACTATAAATTTCACGATATACGAGGCGACGCCACAGAAAATAAATCGTATTGCCGTATCTGGGATGAATCCGAAGCTGGAAGAGGTGGCCAACTAAATGGGCTATGACAGTTCTATCACAAGAAGAATTGGTTATTTGGTCAGATAATTGCCCTTGTCAAAACCGCAATGTTATGATAATGACGAGCTACTTTTGGCTTTTGAACACCTGTCCTAATTTAAAAGTAGTTAACCATAAATATTAATTGATTAGAAGCTGACCAAGTGCACGCTATAATTGAAAGATCTGTAAAAATACAACCAACAGTTAAGATCGTAACGCCTTGGGATTGGCAGCAATTAATTAGTTCCGTAGGTGCTCAGGTGATTAAAATGGACAAAGATGACATCAACAATTTTGAAGTAAATGCCAAAAATAATAATTTCTTCATTTCAAACGTAGTCCAATTTCAAGTAAAAAAAGACACATTGACCATATTTTTTATACAAAGGCTTTTGAAGAAACTGGACCCAAAGAATTGCACGTCGTTAGAAGAACAGCAACTGCGACCAATCTTCCAGAGCAGTTACCACTACGATATCAAAAGTCGAAAAGGACCACACAGAAGAACAAGGATCACTTACTAATCCTTTTACAATGATAGCGATTATGAATAAATGTTTTTTTTATCATTTTTTGTGTTTTTGTTTGAGTTTATATAGGCAATTACTATTTTGTACACTGTTTTATCTGCTGGTACATACCGAAGCAAGAGACCTTAAGTCCCAATATTATCCAATATATAAACAAATTTTTTGTCACCGTAATGCAATATTCTATAACTAATATATAACGTTACAATTATATAAATACATAATTTCATATGTCTTCAGATTAAGAATGATTGAAATAATTTTCTGGAACTCATCTTATTTTCCCATTATCTCAAAACTTTACTAGGTGAATATACTACCCTTTACCTCTAAGCTACAGAATTGGTTTGCATTTAAAAGCATTGTAAAAGAAATTCTTGAAAAATATACAAACAAAGAATTAAGCTAAAATTGTCCAGCAACTCTCGAAGTGTTTCAAATTTCCAAATTGCAAAATGAGCATTACATTCAATTTTTTTACATAGCCATCTTACTAGTCAGAAAAAGCTATAAGCAAACATTTTTGTTTTAATGTATAATTACTGTTTTGTTCGTTCCTTAAACAATTATTTGTATGGACACAATTTAACTTGCAGTAAATGCTTTTGTAAACAGTATATTTGTAAATATTTACTTTATTTTCATTTATATGCACAATTTGTATGAATTTTTGGTGTATCCTATATATTAAACAAATTATATGATAGACAAAATCTGCGGTTATTTTTGTCTCTGAGGAAGCCAGATAAAAATGCAAAGGAACAATTACGGAGGTTTTTTAGCTAGTAGGTCATTTAAGGGTTATCCATATAAATTAACATAAGCACTGTAAAACTTTTAAACCAGTCTTTTCCACATTTCTTAACACCTCAGATAGAATCGCATCTACGTCAGGACATTATTGTTGTGCTATTTTCTTTATAGCAGCTTCTCAATTTCTTCCAACTTTTTTTTCACGATCATTTTTTTTATTATTAGTTCGCCATTAATAGTTAGGTATTAAAGCTTCACTAGCATGTAAAACAGAGTTTTTCGCTGAAAACAAACATGAAATTATTTGTCGTACCTTCTAAACAACCCCAAATATACTCAGTCGATTCTCAAAGTACAGTTGTTACGAAACGATTCGTTAAAAATGAACTCACCTCTACAGTATCGTGCGGAAATTATAAAATATTATTGTGTATTGGAACACTACACGATTTGCTCTAAGTTTCTGCTTGGGAGAACCCGATAAGGAGCCAGCTAGTTTCAGTTCATAATATAAGCAATGTTTAATGCATTATATATTTGCGTTCAAAGAGTTTGTATAGGAAATTTACTTTTATAGAGTTTATATATCAATATCAACGCTTTCGCGACCGCGAAAAATTCGATATCTTTTGATCAGAGTGTCCTATCGACAAAAATTAAAATGCATTTTAAAGGTCGAGAGTATAGCTTTTGTATGTAATTTTTGTATTTTGACGAAAATGAATTCAGTTCTTAAAAAAGTGTTACATGAATAAACGTTGCGCGATTTTTGTCATTTTGTATGATTTTCCTGAGCTCAATAATATTTATTACTTTTATTGACCAGTCACTATAGATTTTTCATTGTTAGAGTACAAACTTCAGAACATTTAGCATAAAATTTCAGAGTTTTGGCAACAAATGTAAGGCATCTGAAATATGCCTAAAAAACGCTGAATTTAAACTTTTACATTACAAACGATCTAAAGCATTTAAAACTGCTTCTTTTCAACAACACAAGCGCGTTTTTCAAAACTACACAACTTCAGCTACAAACTCCACTCAATATTGTCGTTGTGAAGGCCTTTCCCGTGAGATGCCATCGTTTGTAATATTTAAATGCCTCAAGCCTCAAGACTCAAGCCTACAAAGAAAATCAAGCACTGTTTAAGATCGGTGAAGGACAAACGCGACCCATTAGCAACGGCCGGAGTATACCGAATACCATGCACATGTGGAATGTCATATGTGGGAACCATGAAAAGACACACAAACAGAAGGATAAAATGAACATAAAAGCCATTGTCGTTTAGGACATATCGACAAATCTTCGGTTGCCGAACACGCTTTGGGAAGCGGAGAACATACTGTTTGAAGAAACGCAGATGTGGATAAAACATCACAGTACTACCCACGGTTGTATCAAGAAGCGGTAGAAATATATAACCCAAATAATTTGAATCGGGTAGAAGAAGGACAAAAAATTAACAAAACATGGGTACCAATACTAAAACTACAAACAACCTTCCCGCAAAACACGAAGAAAGAAAAGCTACTACAAACGACGGCACGCTTCCTCACGCCGAAACCAGTGGAAGGCAGGCGAGTAGAAAATATAAATATGGCGTCAGTTTCAGCCTACAAGCGAAGCAGTAACATCTCCAAAAGATGCCAACCCCTAGTGTTAGTAAAACGTCGAAAACTAATCTCAGAAGACAACGGCCTAACAGCCCGATCAAACAGTTAAACAAGTTAGACGATGGCCGTGAAAGCCTGATGCATCTTCTTGTGTTTGTTTTGTTCAGGAAATCCATGTAAGTACCTTTTTGATTCTCTTTTTGTAGTTACCCCATTCCACCCCCCTTGTTATTTATTTACCCATGACCTAGCTCTCTAATCAAACCAAAGGTAGCCGTTCGCAAACGTTCCGGTTTGTTTTGCTTACCCTATTTCCAGCCCTGTACTTTCTGTCCCCATTTTTCAACCCCTTATAGTAATACCCTATGTGGTAGGTAATAAAGCTGCAACAATATAAAATAATTTGCACCATACCAAGAAATTATTACCGAATTTAATATAACATATATTTAATTTAGCATCATGATAATAAAATAACTTTTAAATTGGTAACAATACAAACCTATAATCATCACTATATACAAAGTCCATCAGACAGTGTTAAAAGACTTACCTGAAACAAAAAGAAATGTCATTAGTTACTGAATTAATTATCTATAATATTAAAATGTTTTTAATCAAAATTAACAATATAAACGCAAAAGCTACTAAAATTTTTTTGACAAAAAGCATAAATTTCCGAAACAATAGAAATAATACTAAACAAGGCGAAAAGCTCATAAAAAAATTCAAGTTCAATCCTTGTTCTATCATTTCCTGATAAGTATGTTGAGCCTATTTTATATTTAAACATTGTTTTTTATTCGGTAATAAAGCGCTCATGTCACTAAATCGTTCACTAAGATCATTCATAGAAGAATATATGATAAATGTGAGTCAAATATTGATAGGTCGCAGTTTGGTTTTCGGAAAGCACTTGGAACTAGAGAAGCAATTTTCGCTCTCCAGGTGCTTATACAGCGGTTGTAGAGACGTTGATAAGGACGTGTAGATTTTAGAAAAGCATTTGACAATGTCAATCATGAACAATTGATAGGTATTCTGCGAAAGACAGGTATTGACGACAAGGACATTCGTATTGTGGCAAACCTATACTGGGGTCAAATAGCAAGAGCAAAAATTGGCAACGAACTCACTGAAAGCGTGCAGATCAAAAGAGGTGTCCGTCAGGGGTGTATATTATCCCCACTCCTATTCAATATGTATTCCGAGGAAATATTTAACAAATGTATGGAAAATGCAAATGAGGGCATAAAAATAAACGGCGAGTTAACGAACAATATAAGATATGCCGACGACGCGGTGATCCTTGCCAGTACCATAGACGAATTACAAAAAGTAATGGAAAGACTATATTCAGTTAGTGAGGAATACGGCCTGAGCCTCAACTTCAAGAAGACAAAGTAGATGTTGATAAGCAAAAAGCAACAACCTGCTCGACAATTACGGATAAGTAACATACTAATTGACCATGTAGAATCTTATGTGTACCTTGGCACCAACGTAATTGCAAAATGGGAACAGACCATAGAAATTAAGGCGAGAATAGAACGAGCTAGAGCAGCATTTAGCAATATGAAAAAGCTCCTCATAAGCAAGGATTTGTCTCTTCCCCTAAAACTACGTATAGTTAAATGCTACATTATTATTAATAGTCTTTAATTAATAGATCCCTTTATTAATAGATCTTTAATTTTATTTTCGTATTGAATTTTATCCATTATCACAGTTGCATTCCCCTTGTCTGCTGGTAGGATGATTATGGAGTTGTCATTTTTCAAAGTTCTTATAGCCTTTAGTTCCTCTTTGCTTATGTTTTGTTCAATTTTAGTAGATTTTTCAAATTCAAGTTTACATAACACTCTGTATTCTTCCTTTTCGTGGGTTGGTAAGCATTGAAAATTGGTTGGTAAGACTAAAAGAAACGGATGGTAAAAAAAGAAAAATCAAAGAAGCGGCTCTAATTATGCTAAATGAGACCAATTGTGTCGCAAATTCCTCGGCAGAATGTAATAGGATCTGGTTACCAATATTGAAAGAGGAAGTTATTAATAAGAAAATACCAGTATTAGTAAGTCAGTAACATATAGAGGATACATCATTTATGTTTTTTAAATAACGTAACATATAAAATCAGAATTTTGATGTTTGTTGAAGGTAAACTAAATTCACGAACAAATACTCACTATGTCGGGATAGTATTATGAGGTTTTTTTCCTGGTTTTTCCCTCATAATTTACTATGGAATCACTAACAGAATTTTACTGTCATCATGTCATGTCATCTTTTTATGTGTTTGAATTTTTTATGCTATGAATTTGCTATGATTTTCTCAAGGATATTCTGTAATTTCGAATGAATGATCTTATAAGTAAAGGCGTCGCTGGAGCGCAACTCAACAATATTGGCAATATCATTTTAAAGTCGTCTACTTCAAAATGCATAATGTATGTCTGAATTGTCAATATAAATGAGTCAGATAAAATTAAATGAGTAGAAGAATTTTTCACTATGTAACAAAAAACAAACTTTGTTTAATTTACTGTTTGTATTTTGAGAATGATTTCCGAAGTGGAAATTGAAACGTCAATAAACGTATTTTTATCCTTAATTATGGCTTATTCCCAGTTAAATAGTAATTAATTTACAATGCCACAAGAAAATAGCTTCAGAATAATTTTTATACGGTTCAAATATAAATAGCTTTTATCTCATCTCGTAGCTCTTTCTTAACTCTTCTAATAAAGTCTATTTTCTATTAAATATTTAATGCTTGAGAACTCAAGAGATTCCCTGCACAAACAACTCAATTTCACAAACATTATTTATTCGCAAATTTTCCTCGTTTTACTCGCTATAAAAGTTATCTATTGCAAGTGAAGATTTGCTGCTGGTCATAAAATCTGACATTTAATAGCCAAAACTGAGTTAGTGCACCTTAGGAATCCCATAAAGACAATATCAACATCCCAGACGCATTTCTTTATATTTAACTGTCATTCTAAACTAATGTCGATGAAGAGATGGTCAATATCGTAAGTCCAAAGATATTCTTTCGGCGATTTCGATAAAAGTTTGAAAATAAAGTATAATTTAGTCGTTTTATGGGACTAGTATTAAGTTTTGATGTGGCAAAATGACGTTTTACTTATATAATGGAGAAACAAAGAATTTTTTAGTATATAAAATGTTCTATTAGCCTTAAGCACGGTATACGATGAAGTATATTCGGAGCAATGTCGTAAGCAAATAAAATAGCAATAATTAAATTGTCTGTAATATACGAATTGTTAAAAATGGTTTAGTTTATTACCCTTGTTGCAAAATAGCAATAAATACAAAAAAAATGGGGAAATAAGGCTTTTCCTATTCAATGTTTTCAACCACTTGGATTGTTTTTATTATCATGTAATTCGTCTAAAAAATCTTTATCATATAATAAAATAGTTTACCAAACTTTATTAAAATCGATTTAATTGATTTTGACTATTAATGGTGCCTTTTGTCTAAGAATTTAATCTTTGACGATACAATGACAAAAGCAGAATTATTAGAGCTTGCTAAAATTAATAAAAAAAATTATAAAAAGTATGTCATTGAGGAAATAGCCAAAAAACGAGGAATTGAAATACTTCGCCTAGCACCGTATCATTGCGAGCTAAATCCGATTGACTTAGTATGGGCCGAAGTTAAAAGTAACGTTGCTCGAAATAATACAACTTTTAAATTGTCAGATGTTACTTTTTGTTTCATAAATTAATATCCGATGTAACGACTGAACATTGGCAAAAATGTATTAATCATGTTATGGATAATAAGAAAAATATGTGGGAGCTTGATCATATAATAGATAGCAGTATATACTAAAGCAGTTTTTACTTAAAGACGATTTTTTAGCAACATCGCATTTAAAGCTATGAAAGGATATTTCCCTTATCAACTTTGCAGTGGCGAAGCAAAATAAAATTTTAATTATTTATTTAAATACATACGTAATTACATAAAAATTAAATCTAAGACCGATATAATTAATAAATTATTATATGTGTCTTGACGGATAAAGTAAAAGCCATATAAGAAGAAAGGTTAGTAATTAAGCAATGATCAATGGGCATCAAACAATTTTTAAAATTTAATTTCAATCATTTAAAAAGTAAATTATATAATTTCATATATTTTATTATTGTTCTGAAGCTATTTTCTTGTGGCATTTTTAAGTAATTACTATTTAAATGAGAATAAGCCACAATTTAAGGTTAAAGTAAATTTATTGACGTCTCAATTTCCGAATCATTCTCAAAATACAAACAGTAGTAAATTAAACAAATTTTATTTCTTTCTTAATAAAGAAACAAAATTTGTTTAATTTACTACTGTTTGTATTTTGAGAAGGATTTTTGAAGTGGATATTAAAACGTCAATAAACGGACTTTAACCTTTAATTGTGGCTTATTCCCATTTAAATAGTAATTACGTTTATTTTATGTTCCGTAAGAAAATTTGATTTTGTTAAGTTAAAAGCAAATGAAATGAATATAATATTTACGTATAATTTATTACACACAATAAAATTTATTTTATTAATGACATTTATAATATAGAAATCATTCAGTTTACTTTGTTATACTATAACTCTCCATATAATATAATCTCTCTCCTATGGCGCTACAGCCCACGTTAGGCCCTGTTCTCTCCCAGCATCCTCCTCCAAGCACCCCTTTCCTTGGCTATCTCTCCAGTTATCCACCCTCATTATCTCTTTAGCATCGGTTCTTACTTCGTCTATCCACCGCTTCCTTGGATTTTATATTGACCGACGTCCCATCATAGTTCCACTAAGCGTTCTAAGCTCCTACTAGGTGATCTATTATCCAAAAGCCCAAAATAAGAGGAAAAGAGTAACTACTAGGGAATATATCAAAGATACTTGATGTTTATGAAACTATGTTTTCATAAACATAGACACTTCCTCTGTCAAACTAACCTAAAATAAATATAAAAAATAGAAGAGACATGGAAACCGTAGTAATAAGTTGAGACAAAAAGAAAAAGAAAATCAAATTAATAATGTCAATAATTTTACAACACAATACTCACAAGGGTAAGCCTGTTGAAGATACAACAACTTCATTGTTCTAATGATGTTTGTTATGTTAATTTTTAGTATGTTTTGAAAAAGAGTTAAATAAACTCGAATATACTACGGAACTACGGAATATAATATATCGTATTCATACAGTGAATTTATTATTTATTTTTATTCTAATAATTTTTGTTTCATTTTGTGACGGATAATGTAGGTTTACCAACTAAACAAAGTTATGCACTTGCAAGAATATATTGTTATTAGAAAAATAAAGTTCCATTGACACATGTCATTTAAAAAGTGATTTATGTTATCTAAATTACTGTTATGGACAAAGAATTATGTGCTACAGCCGCGATATCTGTGAATATCGTATTACCATAAAATTCCACCATTAAAATTAGGCAATAAGTTAAACACTGAGATTGCAAAAATTTTTGGGCAAAACTTTGCAAAAACTTTAAATAACACTTTTAAGGATGATGATCTTCTTCCTCGATTACATGAGCTACAGCATTAGCCCAATCTTCTTTTCGTATCCGTTCCATTGCCAATTCCAACAAACGTTGGACATCAGAAATTTTATATGTCACGTTTTCACGATCTATGTAACCCTTTATTTGAGCCCAGATTAATTCTGTCGGGTTCAACTCGCAATGGTAAGGGGGAAGTCTCAAAATAGTAATGCCTTTAGCACGTGCCATTGTATCTACAACATGCTGGCGATATCTGTCACGATGCTGTCTAATTACATTTATAAGCTCACTCTTAACCATGTCCTCGGAAAATGGAATTCCCTTTTGTCTTAACTAACTCTGCATATTTGCTTTTTTGGTGGCCATAGTTGGCAGATGTTTTATTAATCGACTATGATAAGAAGCGTTATCCATCACTATTATGGAATTAGGCTCGACTCGTGAAAGGAGGGATTGAAACTTTTTTCAAAACGTTGGGCGTCCATGTTTTGATGGTAATCCCCCGTTTTTTTAGATAAAAAAATTAGTGCACTATCTTCTAAAAATCCACTCTCACTACCTATATGGGCTCAATTATTCGTTGCTCTTTACTCGTTGGTCCTCGTAACCCTGTTGATAAACCATCCACAAATGCTTGACGATAACTAGTTATAGTAGTATCTTGCCAGATCTTAGATACTGTGTGACCAGCATTTACCAACGTTTCGTCCAGATAATAAATCTTTTTGTGGGCAGAATGAACCTCTCTAATAGAAGGAATATATCTTTGGCAAGAATTTGGAAGACAGATTTACGGGATCTTTTGGCATACATAAATTTTAAATCTTCTTTTATTATTGTCCTTAACGTCTTTTTGCTCATTTTTGGAATCAGACCATTCTCCATTACCTTTGTCCTAATGGATTCGAGAGTTGGCGCTTTATTCTCAAAAAAGAAAGAATGAATTCTAGAGCGTACAAAATTTTTCTGGTACTCTTCCAATTTAATTTTTTTCTACCACGATAATGTACTTTTGGAGATTGCACAATCCCAGTCACCTTTTTTCACGTACAATGCGTTCTATTGTCGACACGGATACTCCTGTTAAAAATGAACACTGAGCTAAAGCTTCTACTGTACGAAGTGTATTTTTTAAATTTTTATACACTCTACAGACAATCTGCTTTTCTTCTACCGACATAAACTTCCGTTTTCTTTGTACATTGCTTGGGCCCGCTACGTCATCCATCTTAATGCTCTAAAAAGAATAAACATCAATCATAATAGTCTGCTATGTATTTTTTGTTTACTTACCACAAAAACTATTTTAAAAGTAATAAATAATAATAAAGTCTATTTAAACAATATATAAAAGAAAGTCACATGCAACAAGAAACAGAACACACCCCGCCTCTGGACATATAAGAATGTGAAACGAATCAAATATGTCATCTCATTACTATTTTTTCCAAGGACGTAAATATATAGCCAAGCGAAATGTTGATAAGTTTACCGATGTTTTAAAATATTTAACTGAACTGGTCCAACTGTACGTTCGAAAAACGAACCGGTATGCACAATTTATATTGTTACGTGGGCAAATGTTATGATATTATTTCGTATATTTTACTTATTTACATTGTCGAAGCATACACAATAAAAACGACCCCTGTAAGATTTTACTCCCGATATTTAGCATTGTTGCCATTAGCTCTCAGTTAAATTTGTAAATGAGACATCTTTAATTGAAATCTGTGTGACTATAGAACCTATAACAATTCATCCCGGATCGGATAACACATCGTTTGAAACAGAATATGAGGAAGCTTAACTTTAAACTGTAGCTCAGAAGTTTATTTTACATTTGAACTAATTGCCGACAACTTCATTGTTTATTCAATATTATTAATATTAAGAATATTATTATTTATTAAAAGGAATATATAAAAACTTACAGTTTTTGTGTATGTATTTTACGTTTCAGTATAATTTATACTATTTTATTATTTTATATTAACTGTACGTTTCACAAATAATAGAATATTTATTCTTTTTATGTGTATCTTATTATTTTAAACCAGTATTGGATTGGATTAATTACTTTGTTTTAAATATCCAAATAAATTTAACGCAAACTTTTCTTTTAACGTTTTAGTTAGATGTGCACGCCTATGTATTTAAAGGTGCGAAGATTATTATAGTATTCTGAGAATTTACTCCTGAAGCTTATTCTTCAGATATACTATACATATTTTTCCTATGTTGTAGACTTTTTTTGGAAAAACTTACGAAACGTGTACCTTTTAACGCTCTAAATACAAAGCTCAAATCGTTAATAAATTATTTTATTTATTTTATTTTATAATTCCATTGAATAATACTTTTAACAGATTTTATGTATAAAATTATCCCGATAATATCATTATTTTTAACTGTCTTTGCCATAACATTATACATCCCGATGTTAAAAGCTTTAACAGCTCATATCACGTTTCCAATTATCCTATTTTATGAAGTTCCACCTCAGTTCCGATGGAAACCACTTTCGGTCTGACGGGAAATACAGTATGGAAAATTGGTAACTGTAGAAATTCTCGATATTACCACCGTTAAATTTTATTCGGATCATTACTGAATAAATTGAAGCTGAACAATTATTGGCTCAATCAGAGTTGGAGATATCGTAAATTACTTTGGTCTGGAAATTAGGAAAATTTTATTTAGCTGATTAAGTCGACCGACACTTATTAAACTTTAGTTTATGAACAAAATTCTGAAAACACCTGTTTTCTAGAATTTTATTAACAACAAAAAAAGAATGTCTATTTGTATAGACGATAGATGTATAGATAGAAAAAGAGTGTATAATTTAAAACCATAGTATAAATTACACACTATAAATTTTAAACAAAAAAATAATTCTATAGGAGAAGATCGAAATAAAACATGGATAATCGTTTCTGGTCTAGGGACCCACCAAGACATTGTTTTTGAAGACAAACTAAAATCATTCACGCTCGAAGATCATTGCTATATTAAAATCAAGGAAACCAAACGATAACAACCCTAAGGTTAATACCGGTTGATCAAGCAAGTTTCCTGGCTGCGCAGATCAGGTTCCTTCACTTACCACTTTTATTGAGGCAGGGTTCTAGAGAAAACTTAAAACTGCAGCCGCATTCGTAGACCTAACAGTGGCCTACGATACAGTCTAGAGAGAAGGCATAATATATAAACTCCTCGTACAATCTCCTATAAATCCACCGCTCGAATAATCAACCTCATGCTAGCCGATCGAACGATTCAAGTATTCATGGGAACTGACACCAATCAGCACCCCAAGAAAAGTGAAGAATGGACTGCCTCAGCGATCTGTCCTAGCTCCTCTTCTCTTTAGCCTGTACACCGCTGATATACCAGAAACTGGTATAAGTCATTTGACTAGGTATAGAACAGAATAAATTCTCACGACAGATTTACACACAAATAACAAGATTGCAGGAAAAACACTCAAAATCAAATTCGAAAATAGTACACTCGCCTACAATACAACACCAAACTACCTTGTGGTGACTCTTGACAGAACTCTATCTTTCAAGGAACATGTGTCAAAAACAGCGGAAAAACTTAAATCCAGAAACAACATCATCCAGAAGCTGTGCGGCACAACATGGGGAGCATCGGCTTCCACCTTGCGATCATCTGCCCTGGGCCTTGTCTTCTCAACCGCGGAATGCTGTTCTTCAGCCTGGCTTAATAGCCCACATCTATACAAAGTAGATGCCCAATTGAACAATACAATGAGAATTATTGCTGGTGTTATCAAATCCACCCCTACGCAATGACTCCCATTACTCCCAGTACTGAGCCGATGTTCGTTTGTAAATATATGTATTTATTATGTTTTATACAAAATATATGTAAATTTAAATGTAAATGTGTCAAGTGCCATATGATAAATAACGAAAAATGTAAAGAAATTTGTATTAAACAGTTATGGTGAAATAACATCTACAGTACGATTATCGAACGGTCATGCAGTTAGCCCTAACAGGTGCGGACTTCGTTTTTTCCGCTCCGTCCTCTGTCGAATGCGAAATGGCCAAGTAATTTTTGTGCAAAACTGTTTGTTGGTTTGTTTATTTGTTAATCGTTAGCTCGTGTGTGGATAGTGCAAAGCATTTTTAAGAACATTTAATTATAGTCGATACAAACTTTTTCCCCACTTTAAAATAATTCCTGTAAGTATAATAAAGCATTTATTATAGCCGTAAGATAAGATATAATATCGACCTGCACTAATATGTTGAATGGATAAAAATTATTTAGTATGTTAAAAATTATGAAAAACAAGAGGTGCCCGATATAATTTTGTCCTGACTATAATTAATTTCAACTCTTTGCGGCACGAGATTTTATAAATTTTCTACAATGGACCCTTGGGGCATAGAAAGATTCAATTGCACACGTAAAAAGTAAAATGACCTCACTTTTCAAGAAACAACTGATAACCATTCGCGTTTGGCCAATACCGTGGGAATTTTACCAATTAAAGATAACACTTAATAGGGACAGAGGGAATAAGTAATACAAACCACTTGCGTAGGTGTAACTTGATAAAAATAGATTAATAAGTGATTCATTTTGTGGACTACTGTACAACATGTAGCAAAAATTTGGTGGTTCAAATTTTAATCCGATGTGCCGAAAAGAGTTAAAAAATACCATTTTTATATATTAAAAAAAATCAACCCGGGCAGATATTGTTTTAGATTTTTTGGATCATTATAAACAAACATTTATTTTGTAATTTTTCTTAAGTTGATTGTTGAGTTATAAATAATTTAAAACTGGAAGACAAGGAAGAATTGACAGGCGAACAAGAATTGACAGACGAAAAAGAATTGACAGGCGAAGAACGATAGATGACGATTTTCAAGGATCAAAATCTATAGTAAAAAATATCACATTTACCAAAGCGGTGTAGGTAAACCTTATATCGGATCCTCTACTATAAAAGTAAATTTGAAAATGCCCATTTTGTTATTTTAGTTGGGAAAAGTATAATAAATCCATTTATTTAATATGTCTGATACGAAGTCGGCAAATGAAAATGAGGAACTGTTAACGCTAAGTCCTCCTAGGAAAAGAGCTAAGAAAAATCACGTAGATATAGGAATAAAAAAATAATGGTTAATACATACAAATGTGAATTACAAGATAATCCTACTTTAGCGTTCCAAACACTGGAAAAATGCTATAATTGTAATGGACAATGCCCCTTACCATTCCAGAAAATTGGCAAAAATTCCCATTATGGCTACAAAAAGGCAGATATTTAAAATTGGCTTTGCTCAAAAGACATTCCCTTTGAAAAAACGATGTTAAAGGTGCAACTTTTAGAAATCGTTAAACAACATAAAGGCGAATATAATAAGTACATAGTAGATGAACTGGTAAGGAGCACAAATAGAATAGTTTTAAGGTTGCCACCGTATCACTGCGACTTCAATCCAATCGAGCTTGTATGGGCGGAAGTCAAGAATTATGTAACATGGCATAACACAACATTTAAATTTGCTGACATTAAAAATTTATTTCATGAAGCTGTGTCTGCTGTAACCATGGAAAAATGGAAAAAACTGCGTCAAACATGTAAAAGAAGAAGTGTAGCCAAATGTGGGAGTTGGACAATTAAATTGAGGAACAAATTGAGCCTATCATTATCAACTATAATGATGACAGCAGTACATCAGATTCTGAAAGTTAAGATAAAATACGGTAATTTTATAAAGTTTTTTTTGTATACTTTATTTTGTTGTTAATAACTCTTGACTTTGTAAATCATTTTTATATTTAAAAAATTGGTGTACTATAATTTGTACCTGTCAGACGTCTACAAATTATATAAGGTTTTGTATTGCAGCTTTAATTTACTAGTCCGGCCCTGAACAAACGCGTGTTTCCAGCGTGCATTTGTTTACATCGTCCGTAGCTTGAAGTTGAATTCACTGTAGTTTTCTATTCTGCTGGTTGAAAAATACCTTTTAAACATATCTACAGTTACTAGTTTTCCCGCACTATTATGTAGGGCATTCGCAGATTCTATTCGCCGATAGGAATGATCCCATAACTTGTATCCAGTGACATTTTTCGGAGAGAAAAACCTAATCTAAATATTTTGCCGGTTTCTTCCGGTTATTGGGAGCAAAATGAGGATGTATATCTCTTTCCCTTCAGCCAAGTGGTATGAGTTTTGTGAAAATGTGTATAACTGGGGTAGCGGCAAGTATTACGTAAGAGAAAAGAAACTATAATATTGTTATATGCTTCAGAAATCAAAAAGCTACAGCACAAAAATGTTCCCATAAAATAAATATTTCTTCTAAAGGAATTAAAACCAGTAGTTGTCAATAAAAAAATAAAATATGTAATCTTTGTATAAAAATGTCATAAAGATAGTTTCAAAAGCATACAAAGTGTTTTAAACCGGTATGATATAAATTAAATCACGCATTTCAGGGACAAAATAAATTGATTGAATCCAACTTACCTTTGTACAAAAGTGTACACAAAAAAAGTAACAGCCCTTTGAAGTTATAAAATAAAAATTAAGTTTTTTTGCATTATCTCCTAAACTACTTAACATTTTGTAATAAAAATGGGCACATTACTTTCTTATTATTGTTCTGAAGCTGTTTTCGTGGCATTTTAAAGTAGTTACTGTTAAAATGGGAATAAGCCACAATTAAAGGTTAAAATACGTTATTCTAATTCATTAGTAAATTTACTAATGTTTGTATTTTGAGAACGAGTTCCAAGTTCCAGTTTTTTTTTTGTTGCTGGATAACAAACGATCTTGACCACGAGGTTGAAATACGTGCTCGTATAAAATATGCTAGGTCCGCATTTCAACGAACGAAAAAATTTCTAATAAACTCTACGTTATCATTGGATATCTGATACCAATTTGTAAAAACGTTTATTTATTCCATATTGCTATAGGGAGTGGAAACATAGACTCTCGGAATTACAAGTATGAGGCGTATAGAAGCCTTTGAGATGTGAGTTTTTCGAAGGATGCTGAAGATCTCTTGGACAGAGCATGTGACCAACAGCGAGGTGCTAAGAAGAATGGGTACTGAAAGAAAACTCCTAAATATTGTAAAAAACAGAAAAACGAGTTATCTAGGACATATTTACAAAGAAGAAAAATACAACTTTCTACGACTTATAATGGAAGGGAAAGTGGAAGGAAAAAGAGGCCCAGGAAGAAGAAAATGCTCCTGGTTGAAGAATGTACGAGACTGTACCCCCCCCCCACTCCCTATTGAGAAACATAAGGCCTTAGCTGTTAACTTCAAGACCTGGGGGTTTACACTTCACTTGCTCCCTACAAGTTTCCGAAGAAGGTTGTTTCTCGTAGAAACCTTTAGTCTTGTGCTCTGACAGTGAAATTTATACGTTAGTGACCGGTCTAGTATCACTCCAAGATATTTCGGCCTATCGGTATGTTTCAAGCGTTGTCCCTCCCAAGAAACATTCAGTTTTACATGCGCCAGTTGGTTGTTGAGATGGAATGCACATATTTGGGTTTTAGTAGGGTTTGGCTTTAATGAGTTTTGTTTGTAGTATGGTAGTACATCTTGTTTAAAGCCTCTTCCATTGTCGACTCTACTTGTGTGAGTTTTATCCCCTTTACGGCTATACCAAGATCGTCAGCGTAAAAAATTCTTAGTCTGAGGGTGCATTGGTTGGTCGTTTGGTGTAGATGTTAAATAAGGACGGCGCCAGAACACTTCCTTAAGGCAGGCCATTTTTTTGGGTTCTCCATCAGCTCTTCTCTCCATTTACCACAAGGTAGATGTGCCTATTACAGAACAGTGATCTAATAATATTTACCAGGTCTTGGTGTTATAGATCTTAGTTAGCAAGGTTCTGTGGTTTATCGTATCATAGGCCACTCTTAGGTCTATCAAGGCTACTTCCACTATCACTTTCTGCTCAAATCCCTCCCCTATGTATTCTGTTAGGTTTATCACTTTTCCTGTGCATGATTTACCTGGTATAAAGCCTGCTTGTTTTGGGATTAGTTTTGCATCTAATGTTTCCTGGATGCGGTTCAAAATGAGGAGTTCATACAATTTATACAAATGGCACAGCAGAGATATCAGACGGTAGCTACTCGGTAGTTTCCTAGGTTTCAGAAGGGCTATTACTTTTGATTTACGCCACAGTTGTGGAATCTGGTAGGTAAAGCGACAGATGTTAAATAGATCGAGCACCCATTGTCTCGATTTTTGCCCGAAGTGTTTTATCTGCTCTGTTAGGATTTCCGGTTCCACCCCAGGTGAATTTACATTTTTCAAACAGTCAAAACCACTTTTGACCTGTTTGATGGTAAATGGGTTTCGCAAGAGAGTTGTTTCTTGGTCTTGAATTCTTATAATATTTGGCGTTTTGCAACGATTGTTTGTTTTGCCATTCAGAAGCAGTTGTTGGACTATCTAATTTGGCGGTATGGCACATAGCTCTTTCATCTCTGTGGGATCACCATTAAGTGTTTTGATCATATTCCAAGCCTGCTTACTACTGTGCGTCATATCCATTTTACTTAAAGTCTCGCTCCACACTTGTTGTCTGGAGGCACTTAGTATTTGCTGCTTTCTCTCCCGTATCTCTGCCGTAACTTTGCTTAATGGGTCTTTACTATATTCTTCGGTGTACTTTGTCATAATGTCTTTTGCTTCATCGTTCAGACCAGATAAGTAATGTTGTTGACATCTTCTGGGTATGTGTTTACATGAGATTCGTTTTAAAAGTTTGATGGACGCATCATAGTTTTTGGGGATCGGGACTATATTTTTTCACTTGTGTTTCCAATTCATCAGTAAATTTTTCCCAGTTTTTTAAAATTAAACACGGTTATTCCCACGAGCCTATTTTGCGTCTTCGGTATAGACTTATATACCTTCCTAACGCAACGGTCCTCGAAAGACATGCTGATGAAGGTGAGA
This sequence comes from Diabrotica balteata, assembly GCA_918026665.1. Lineage (NCBI taxonomy): Eukaryota > Metazoa > Arthropoda > Insecta > Coleoptera > Chrysomelidae > Diabrotica > Diabrotica balteata. Next base: position 194,772,939 of record OU898276.1, on the reverse strand, counting down.
TCAGGGTTGAAACCTTTTTTCCATATTTTGCTTTGGAACGAATAGGGCTGTTTTGGGTCATATAAAAGTGCCAGGTTGTTTTGTTCAGCCCACGATTCCACAAGATCTTCATTTTTATTAGTTGAATCGTAGCCCCAATGAATATTATGACTATTAAAATCACCCAGAATGAATCTGGTTTTTTGAGAAGCGAAGTTTTTTGGAGGGGAGAAAACAAGGTCTCTTCAGGGTGGTTTATACACAGATATCACTGTGCAGGCTCTTATTTTCGATGGTCAGAATTTTAATGTCGTTGTAGCATGTTTTTTCAGCTGATGTAGCAATATCTCTTCTCACGAAGATGGCGCTTCCATGTTTTGCACTTGGATGTTCAATGATAAGCTGCATTCCCTTAATGCTAGGTCTATGTGCTAATATGTCACGGTGAGTCTCTTGTATACATAATATATCACATTTGTGGATTTTGCCCTCAACGTGTATGGTCATCATTGTTAGTGTAGGCTCTGAGAAGAGCCGTTGATTCTCCTTTGTTTGTTCGGATCCACTGTTGGAATGTCAGAATTGATGATTCCCTCCTTTTAAATGGAATAAAAGTATAATTATTGTATGTAAATTATTGTATTTAAAGGCAATTTTAAATAATAAATAATTTTTAATTCTCTTAAAATGTTTATCTACTTCTTTTATTTTTTAGTGATCTAATAAATTACATCCTCAACTTTTAAAAACCACCACTTTTCTAATCCCAACCGCGAACATAAAACGCCAGTATAAAAATTTTTAATAAGATCTGCAACTTTCCAAGAAAGCATAATTTTCACACTCCGTTATGCTGATTTATGTTTATCGCAATCATGAAGACTAATGAAAATGTCTTGTTTGCTTTTTTTGACTTTTTATGGTGAAAAATTTCGGCGCGAATAAAATTCTGGCTTAATGGAATTAGAGAAGCTGAACTATGAGAAAATAAACCAGATAATGGTTACTGTTACTTAGTTTGAAGGTTTTTATGGCCGGTCTGGCCTCGGGTTTATGAATTTTTGGCGTCGATTTTGAGCAACTTAACTAAATTTACTAAATTAGGATGAAATATTATGGAACATTTAAACACATTGATGGCCGTTTAAATGAGAAAACTTTCGTTTCTTTATATTTCTTGATGTACTTTATCATCGCGAAATTCTATAAAACTACACCGAATATATGGGAAAGTTTTCGATACAATCTACAAAAGGGAATAATACTTAAAAATGGTTAGGGTCTTTAACGATATTTATTATCAAAATTACCCAACCCTTCACAACAAAGTGACAACAGAGCACCTCTCAATGGCCTCTGAAAAATGATGGAAAAGTGATATAATCCCCTTAAAAATGTTTAAGTTGTCAGAACCGAATTAAATCCTGATTAACCCTTACACTACCGAAACAATATAAGTTGACATATAAAGTTGTTCAGTCCATTTTTTAATTCATATGGGAACAAATAGATATTAGTACATTGTTTACCGGGTAGGAAAAGCTTAACATTCCTGGACGAGTGTGAAGATTGCTAAGTCGAGGCGCAAGCCGAGACTTAGCAACACAGAGTCCAGGAATGTGGCTTTTCCTACGAGGTAAACATACTATTTTTCCGCAAATCGTTTAAAATTCGACAGATATTAATCGATTTAAAAAAAAACGCGATAATTTTATTCCCAAGTAAATGGTGCTTTCAAATTCCTAATAAAATTACTTGGGTTACTATGGAAACGTATTGAGGTTGAATTGTCAAACTTGACGCTTATAAATTTAATTGCTGGTGTTCTCGAAAGTAAAATGATAAGTGATGATGAAATTTCCATTCCTGGGACTCCTCCAGAGCTGGTTGAGGCAGTGAATACTGCTTCATTAGAATTATTGCCAAAGAAATCAAGAGAAAAGTACGAAAATGCATACAGACGTTTTATGGATTATCGCATGAGTAAAAATACGAGTTCTTTCTCAGAAAATGTTGTAATGGCATACTTCCTAGACCTTTGTTTAAAGATGAAATCTTCAACATTATGGGCCAATTATTCAATGCTGAAGTCAACCCTTGCACTTAAACACAATGTAGATATATCTACATACTCAAAACTTCGTTCTTTATTGAAACGACAAGCTCAAGGTTATAGGGCAAAGAAATCTAAGATTTTAACGAAGGAAGAAATTGAAAAATTTATCCAGGAAGCTCCAGATAAAGAAAATTTAATGATTAAGGTAATTTACAAGGTTTTAATTTCTATTTAGATTATAGCTTTATTTATTTTTTAGGTGGCTGTAATATTTGGTATTTCTGGGGCCTGTAGAATGGATGAGTTAGTCCGAATGACTGTACACGATATAGAAGACTTAGAATCTAAGCTTTTAATCAGCATACCTGATTCGAAAACCAACAAACCAAGATCATTTGTAATTAATCAGATCTACTTGAATGTTTATCGAAAGTATGTTTCGTTAAGACCAGAAAATATGAACAGTGACCGATGTTTCTTTAAATATCAAAGCGGAAAGGGTTGTAGACAAGTGGTAGGAATTCATCAATTTAGAAAAATGCCCAAAATAATTGCTACTTATTTGAACTTGGTAAATCCGACAGAATATACTGGTCACTGCTTTTGTCGGTCTTCTGCAACAATATTGGTTGACTCTGGTGCCGTCATAACTAGTTTAAAGAGGCATGGCGGATGGAAGTCATCAAACGTTGCTTAAGGATATATCGAAGAATCGCTTAACAATAAGGTTGAGGTGGCAAATAAAATTTTCACAGTACAAAATATTCAACAAAATGACACTTCCACCCTGCATGTTGTCCAAAATGTTTCTCATAGTTCTAAGAGTGTTCCTTCAATGTTCAATAATTGTACTAACTGTCAAATTACTGTAAATATAACAAATTGATCTTAAAAATGTATTCAGCAATGACTTGTTGTTTTCAAAATATAAATTAATTCCTTATAAGCAATGTGTTTTCTATCATTTATGTAGAACACTAACAATTGTACGGAAATATCATTTCCTTACAGTAAGGAAATGACATTTCCTTACAGTAAGGAAGTCCTGACTTTTTCTTCAAGAAATTTTGACAGGAATGTCAAAATTTCCTGGCGATTTGCGAAAAACTATTTTTTTTTCGAATTTTGTTATGTCACTTTGACAGATTTAATTGATACTCACGATTGTGTTTTTCAGGAGTATATGCATGACATGCACAATTGTGTGACTAACACATTTTTGAGTATTGGGAGTGTATGACTACTCCCCTAGAAAACAAAACAAATAAATTACAACATTTTACAACCTTTATTAGTAATATTAAGTACACACATTGTCATTTTTTGAAGTTGATTACTTTCGTACCAACGACTTTGTGAACACTAATTTTTTTACTTTTTGAAGAAGTCTCAATGAGAGAGATATATATTCATCATGAGAGTATATTCTATCATGCCTCCTTAGTTTTCTTTTCACAATTCCAAAATCTCGATCACATTCATTAAAAGAATGTTCCCTCATTGGAAAGTAATGTGTGATATTTTGAAACCGACCACTTGATGTTAGCGTTAACAAAAATCGCACTACGGTGTTGTTTTTATTTTGGCCGGGGCATTCGTCTGAGAACGTCTGAGAATAAAAAAGGCTTTGTTGTTCTTCATATCATGAATACAAAATTCATAAATCCATAGCTGCCTGTAGTAAAATATCTCTTGCACAGGAATATGGGGAAGGGCAGATTCTGCATGTAGTCGATTGTTATTGCCATAACATCTTCTCTTTCTCTGCACATTCTGCTTATTTCATTAATTTTTGCGTAGAATTTCTTTGCTCTTCTTTTATGCACTAAAAGTTCAGCTACAGCAACTTTTTTAGCATTTTGATTTAAAAATGGATCTGCTATCTTTGTTTTTGAATTTTCACACAGTGAACACATATCCACCTGAGGTCGATCAAATGAAAGATTGTAACCTTGGAAATCTTTTTTGGGTGGTGCTAGAAAGATAACCAATGGAGACACTGCGGATGGCAGCCAGGTGGTTGGTGGAGAGCGAGTAGTGGGTTTGAAACTAGCTTTTGGAAGCGGGAATGGGTCCAACGTATTAAATAAGTAAAGACAGGACAGGATAAGATATATTAGAAAAGATACGGAAATAAACAAAAAGATAGATGGGTAAAATTACCAAAGATAAGAGAAGATCTGTCACTCAATTTTTTGGGGTTAAGGAGAAAATTAAGAAAACCTTAGAAAAGAAAAGAGATAAGAAAAGATATTTAGGTTCAGAGATCAAACCCAAGAAAAGATACCAACAGTAAATTATCAAATAAATCTGGACAACGCAATATATAAACAAATAATAAATATATTAAGTATTACACTTACTTACCTACTAAACTTAGCCTGATCTTTCTACAGTTCAAAAGCATAGTAATATTTAAAGATAGTAATTGTTCAGAGCTAATATTTTATCAGGGAACTTGTTAGGAGCCGACAAATAAAATACATGCATAAAACAATAACAATATATTAAACACAAAATTATGATGCTGCCAAATGCAACCAGGTAATAAAAATACACAACTATGAAATGGTGTTATATATGTATAAAATTAAGCTATAATGTAATAAAAAGATACCTTTACCAAGATATATAAGGCAATCATATACAAATATAGTTTAATACAAAAGATAGCAAAAATTACTTAACTCTAAATTTACAAAAAAAAACAAAAAGGTTACAGGAATGAAAACATAAACCAAACCGCACTTGGTTAAGTCAATTAACTATCTCGCACTATTATTTAATAAAAAACTGAGACTTGTATGTTCATAGGTAATATTTATAGAAATTTCTTGAATGGTTCAATTACATTCAAAAATCGGCAATCTACAGGTGAAGATATAGATGATACGTCCAGATAATGGCAGGTGATATGGTACCATACCATATTAATCACCCAGATAATTGTAGATAAAGATTACTTACAGTAGATCTTGACGAAGGCAGCTTAATTCACTGAATTTAATACTTTTCTGGTACTAAACACTAAATTTAATAACCATTAAAGGTAGTGTAGAACTATATATAATTTAATATAGTCTAAGGAAAGAAAACTCAAATATGAAGTGTACACACACTTAGAAAATAATTCACAGCGACGATAAGATAAGAGATGTCGTGAGCAAAGCGCATCACGAGATATCACTTCACTCAACAAAAGCCCACCGAGAAGTAAGTTGGTTCCCTAAAAATTTCACCAACTATCCAAGAAAAAGGAAGAAGAAGGTATATCCCCCACTTAAAATCATCGGACAGTCGTATGTATTTCTCAGAAGGTAAGGCCTTAACGACTATTGGAAAGTTTGAGGTAAAATAATCGGTATTAACCATTGGACCTGAGAATATTAAAATCCTTAGGATTAAATTATTGTCAAAAGATACGGGCCTTCGGCGAAAATTACCAATTTATGAAAAAGAAACTGCATACCGGAAAGCATTTGTTCTTTTCATACAGAGTATTAAGACGGAAGGATTAAAAACCTTTCTTAATTAGGAATTCCATTTCAGCTTGGTGTCTACAATAATATTTTCCTATCGTAAACACGGGGATTCCTAATCATCGGCGTATCGCACGGGGGTAAAAGGAATTAAAAATAATTTGATATATTAATAATAAAAAAATGTTACAAGATCGAAATTTTCTTTAAAATAGGAATAGAAGTAGATATATTTTATGATTTTATCGGTGATTTTCGGATTCTTCTCCAGAAACATTTCATGAATAATTTTAATGTTTAATATGAAGCAGACAGGAATTTTTTGTGTTTGAGTAGAGAACTCTTCTTTTTTAGGTAACGAATCAACAAATTTATGAATTCGATGCAAGTAGTTGTCATCAATAGCATTATGCCTAGACGATATTGCTGTTTCTCCTAAATCACGAGGAAGTTTGTTATGAGACTTTAGTTTGCATAAACGATAAACTCTTTTTATTGTAATTCCATGCAAGCTTATGAAAGCTTTCTAGCATACTTCTTTTCTCTGCCCATTACTACAAACACAGTATTTACAAAAATAACTTTTATGCTTACTTGATGCTACAGATGCCTTGCGTTTTCTAATGTTTTGCACCGGAGTCGAGTCTACGAGTTCATGCACATATAGATCCTGCTCATTTTTGTTTGAAAGTTGGTTAAGGTTGGCTATAATTTCCGCCTTGTTTGCACAAGAGAACATATAGTAACACTTCTTTGGACAGTTAAAAATAATACAAAATCTATTTAACTCTATACTCCAAAAACTGTACTATTTTTACTTACCCACAGTTTACTTATATATTATACTCTGAGGAACTTCTTTTCCAACATGATTTATATAAGCATTTCCTTTCACCTTAGCATTTCGTATAAACTTTTATTTTTAGTTTGTCTGCATTCACAACACCTGTCCTCTTTTTTTCGTATTATTTCATCTTCACTCTCGCTACTAGACGACATCACTGAATGTATTACAATAAACAACGGTCAAGTGAACTAGCTGTACTTGCAAGAACTGGCGTGATTATTATCATTCCAATACGTTACCGTCAGCAGAAAGCCGATCGTTGCCGAAACAATTCAGTTGGTTTAGTTCGAAAAGGTAACATGGCCAATATTTGTTACCTTTTCTAACTAAATCAAAACTCAATGTCTATTTTTAACAGGGACGAGATGAGATATGTTACGTTTTCGAACTACATACTGTGTAGGAACAATTTGTGAGCAATATTGCGTCAACAAATGTATTTGGCAAAAAGTGTCATTTGTTACCGTTTCAAAACAAGTGATTCAGTTAATTTTACTATTTCTTATCCAAACCTTCTTATATACTCATAAAGTGAAAACTATAGTCGGACAATTTTTAATTAAAGGTGACTAATCTACAAGTTGAACTAAACGGCAGCGGCAACCATGAAAAATTTCATTAGTTCATTCTTACCGGGGTCATTTTTATTGTGTATGCTTCGCCCATGTAAATATGTAAATTTGTAACCCATGTAAGATAAATTTGCCCCCGTAACAATATAAATTTGTGCGATTTACGAGTGTATAGAGAGACAAGTTCATAGAATAGTTTGGAACATTGGTAAAATTATCAATATTTTGCTGGTCTATATATATTTACGTTTTTAGAAAGAATATGATATCTTAGTTTATTGAAGTTTATGAAATATGATATCTTCCAGATTTTATTCATATGTGCATGGGCGTAGTGTATTATTGGGAATATATTTATTAAATATACTTTATTATTAACTTCAAAATAGTTTTGAGGTAAGTAAAGTAAATTTAAGGCCAGTTTATTCTTAACATAGTATTAAACCCTTAACGGCCGCTCAATATACAAAGAGAAATTTGACAATTAATTTATTAGATTGGATTAAAAACACAAATTAGGAATAAATTACAACCAAAAAGATTTTTTTTCTTATTTTTAAGGAAAACAGTACAATTTTTAATAAAGGAACATATTGTATCTTAAACGTAAATTAAATTTTAATGTAAAAATTTTCGAAATATTCGGGGTGTAGATGCATTCTGCACTTTTTACATAAATAAATAGTGTAACTTTTGTACATCCTACATTTTTGCACTATCATCTCTTTTTATAATGTGGCCAATATTGTCGAATATGGTTTCATCTGGTAAAGCAAACTGGTATGGTCATCTACCTCCATAATCGAATACAGGCAAAGATAAATGGAAAACTAACACAGTTTATACTAGTACAAAGCGGAGTCAGACAGGGTGACTTAATATAATAGTCACCATTAATAAGGAATATATTAATGGACGAAATAATACAAGCAGTACGTAAAAGTCATGGCTACAGAATTGGAAACAAAGAAATCCAAATAATATGTTATGCAGACGACGCCGCATTAATCACCGAGACAGAAGACGAGCTCTAAAGATTAACATATATCTTCAATACAACAGCTAAGAAATACAATATGATAATATTAGCGGAAAAATACAAATGTATGACATTTAAATACCCACTACGGTGTAAAATCGAAATTTATGGGAAAATAATAAATCCGGAAGCAAGGGTTAGATATCTGGGAATAGATATAACTAGTTACGGAGATGTTAAAGAAGAAGTACGACAGCAAAGCTTAAAAGCAAGTAAAGCGGCGGGTTCTCTTAATGACACAATCTGGAAGAACAAGCACCTAAGACAAGACACAAAAACAAGAGTCTATAAAGCAGGAATTAGACCTATATTAACATACACGGCTGAGACAAGACCTGACACATCTAAAACAAGACGACTGCTAGAAACAACAGAGATGAAAATACTACGACGAATATCAAGGGGAAGTCTGTTGGATAGGAAGAGAAGCAAAAACATAAGAAGAGCATGCAATATAGAAGACAAATGGATCGGTGACAAAACGAAAACAAAAGTGGAACAAACACATCAGAAGAATGGCGGAGGATAGAATAGTATGAATAGCACGAGATAAGTCACCAAATGGACGAAGAAGTATTGGCAGACCAAGAAAAAGATGGTGCGACAATTTAAACAATTTCGGAAGCTAATATTGAAGAGTCAACAGGCTTTAAAGCCTACAAACTAGAAGAAAGAAGAAGAAGAAGATCAATGTCTTCTACATCAGAAACTTTCTAATCTAATCTCGGCGGCAAATATACCACTTTAAGTGGCATTTTCACAATCTGAGTCTTCTTCTAACAAAGCTATTAACTCTTTAGTAGTTAGTGCCATCTTCATTTCATATTTCGAGAATTTACTGAAATAAACAAATGCACTGCTATATAAACGCATTCATATAATAATAGTTTAGCTTACTTCATTTTAATTTATATGAACTTCATAATATATTTTCATATTTATATAAACAAATAAACACAAACAAACTTTCAAATTAATTAAAAAAAAAAACAAATATAACATTACAGCACCCAGCAATTCTATAAATAGAGAAAGATGTGTAATGATGTGTAATTAAAATTGCAGATTGTTTTTAGTCTAATGAAAAAAAAAATTATTTTCCAAAGTTTTCTGTTTTTTGAAGTTCTGTATTAGATACTCTCTAATAAGTATAAAATTTTATTTTATTTTGTTAGACAACTATAAGATACCTGTTAAAAGAGACATGATAATTTAATAACTAAATCGGTCTTAGATTTAATTTTTACGTAATTACTTATATGTTTAAATAAATAATTAAATTTTTTTTTGGTACGCCTCTGCAAAATTGATAATTTCAATACAATTTCGTTGAAAAGTTATCGTTAAGGGCTTCGTTAAGTACGATGTTGCCAAGTAATCACCTTCAATTAAAAATTGTTTTAGTATAGGTGCTTTTTTGAATGAAGTCTGATAATATTTTTTCTCTACTATTTACCAAACAAACATCCCTTTAATTATCCCCTGTTATTAAACACATTCTAAATATCCTTAAATTGTTACTCCTAATCAATCTCTTAGAGCAAACATAACGACAGCGATACAAACATGCCACCGCGTCGCATACCAATAAAAAAACATCCAGTCTCCTTTAACGAGTTCCGGAGCTTCTGCTTGGAAAAAAACATAAAGAAAACGCATAAAGGATTGGTCATTCGAGGCATTATACAGGGAATGGATCGTCTGGGCTGTCAAGAAAATAGACCAGGCCTATTTAATAGTTGTTTATTGGTCTCTCGGCGGGCTATACACTGTTCTGGTAGATGCAAAAATAAGATTACGAACACAGTTACTTAGATGGAAGAAAATGCTGAAATATGTCATTTTCGCTAGTGTCTAACGAATACTGTTAGCTATAAAAGTTATTTCGGGAACAAATAAATCAAATACAAGGATCCTCTGATAGAATAGTTACAAGGAGGCACAATGTCTATAGATATAATATTTGCAAAATGAAATTGCACGTGCAAAATGTATCGTCTAGAACAGTGGTTCTCAACCTTTTTGTGGCGACGGAACACTTTTAATTACCGAAAAAAATTGCGGAACACCAAAGCAATAACATGCATATATTGATAAACAAATTAGGATTAGCACATAAATTCTGTAATAAACTTTATTATACGTACTCAAATTTGTAAAATTTTACTTAAAATATGAAAACAAAAAACATTTTTAAAATTAACAAAAGCGTAATTTTTAAAATACATCATATGAGTAAATACTTCAAATTAGTGAGACACTTGTGCCTGGTGTCGTTTGCAAATTTGCTCAATATCAGGCCTGATGTGGGAAAGAGCTACTCTCATTTCTTGTTCTAAGTTTAGCAGCCTTTCCCGTTTCTTATTTTTAATGTTTGTTAAAGATGAGAACCCAAATTCACATAAATAGGACGTTGAAAACTGTATTAAAATACTAATCGCCCTTTTGGCAAGAAGTGGATATTCCTCTTGGACCAAGATCCAAAATTCCTGAACATTCACTTCTGAAAACTTCATTTTTAGAGTACGATCAGATGACAACGAAATAAATTCTTCTTCTTGGTTCAGAGAAAACTGGAAATTGGCTGTATTACTTGTGCTAAAAGGACTTCTTATCCAGTCATATTTTTCTACGTTCAGAGATGGAAAATACCTGGCAATTGTCTCCTCTAATAGTGATAAGTGTTCTGTAACTATATGCGTGATTTCTTGTTCTTTATCTTCATCACTTTCATTCTGAAGCAGTGGAAACATATCCATTTTATTTGTCTCTAAAATGCGCTTCTTCCAAAATGACAATTTTTTCTGGAAAGCTGACAGCTTGTCCGTGGATGTTAAAATATTTTCATTTTTGCCTTGCATACTTGAGTTAACGCCATTTAAATAATTAAAAATATCGGCCAAATATGCCACTTTAGTGCACCATGCATCATTTTCAAAATATGTGGTAAATGTGTCATTACCTTCTTCTTGGAAAAAAGTTAACAGCTCCGTTCTAAGTTTATAAATTCGACATAATACTTTTCCCCTTGACAACCATCTAACTTCGGTGTGCAGCAACAAACATTCATACTTTGATTCCATTGAGATGCAGAGTTGTTTAAAAAAACGGGTTTTTAGTGGTCTTGATTTGATGTAATTCACGACATTAACCACTTGGTCTAATACAGATTTCAAAGTAGCTGGTAGCGTTTTTGAAATTAGAGATTCTCTAAGTCCCATGATATATTTTTTTCTCTAAATATGACGTTATGGAATCAAATACATCCTGACCTGTTGTACGTGCTGTAAGTTCTCTGCAGCATAAAAACTGATTGACTATTTCACCTTCGTCGACAAATCGAATAAATCCTAATAAATGAACTTTGCCACTAATATCAGTGGATTCGTCCACCTGCAATGCGAAGTTTTTTTTGTAAAGTTTATTTGTAACTTTTTCCTCAATATCTGCAGATAAATCAACAATCCTCCTTCTTATTGCATCATCAGACATAGGAATTTTCCTTATTTCGTTTTGTGCATCGTTGCCAAACATAATTTTGACCATCTCACAACATGCTGGTAATATAAGAGATTCTGCAACAGTGTGTGGTTTCTGTTTCAAAGCAATTAATTCGGCAACCTTATATGAAGCTATTTGTGCTTTGTCGGAAATTGTTAGCGACCTTTCAAATTGTTTCGCTTGTTTAGCTTGTGTCTTCAAAAGTCGCTTGAAATAGTCTTTATTTTTTGAAACTACACTAGCGTGTGTGGTAGTAAAATGGCGTTTTAATTTAGCCGGAGCCATTGCGCTATTAGCGAGTATCTGCCCGCAAACAGTACACTTGGGAATTGGACAGTCTTCTTCCCCAGTCCAAATGAAGCCATAATCCAAATATTCATCCAAATATTGCCGGTTCAACATTTTTTTGCTGCGCTTCGATTTGTCATCAACCCCACTTCGTAAAGTTCCAGTATCTCCGCTGGTGCTCGCTTCATCATCATTAATTATGAGTTGTTCCACAGTAGTTTTTCTTTTAAGTTTGAGGAACTTATCCATTTTAATTTATTCGTCTCTAAACAAAATAATGCGGATGAATGCTTCACATTTTGTATAAAATATGCAATTATTTACCTTTGATAGATAAGCCGTACGTAAACGTTATCATAAAAAAACTGACACAGCGATTTTCACGTATTACGTTTGTGCAATGTAACAAACTCAACATTCAGTTGCAGACTGTGGCGTGGGTGACTCAGATTGGCTGTGACCACTGCGGAGCTCAGCGCTCAGCGCTTATAAAATCCAACGTGTGCACTGTGCCGACGCGGTGTTGTCACGTTGGGCAAATGAACATTTACGCTGCAGAATTTTATTAAATTAAAATGTACGTAAGTGGCTATTTTAAAATTTGAAAATATTTATTTGAAAAGAGTAATTTAGCAAAATGGTATGTAGGATTGCGAGTATTTCGCGGAACACTTGGAAGGAATTCGCGGAACACTAGTGTTCCGCGGAACACCGGTTGAGAACCACTGGTCTAGAAAATAGTCAAAACAACTGGAAAGAAACTACCGAAATGGACAGGATGATGACCAACGTTTCAAATTGACAATGTCGACAAGAATTTAACAAACGGATATCCAGTAAATGTGAGGGGTGTAAAATCAAAGGCGGCAATCTCCACTTGTTCTTGTTTTGAATTAAAAACGCCATCTGTTGGTTAGATTTGCCGTTACATTTGTTGTAGTTTTGGGAGTCGTTATATTGCTTTTGTGCTTTTGTTAAATTATATTTGTGTCGTACGAAATTAGTTTTATATACAAAAAAACTATTAATTGTTCAACATGGAAGTTAATGCGTCTCCTTCACACCAACAAAGGCAAAGAAACGAATAGGACAACCTGAAAAATTGAAGAAAAACGTTGCAAGTGAGTACTTTTGTGATTGTTACGACTCCATTTCCAAACCGTTGTTGAATTTTGATATTTTGTTTTTCGTTTTTGTTAAAAACAAATTTGAACCCGTTTCAGTACTTATTTTCATTAATATTTTTTGTTGTAGGTATTCTGCGAAGAACATGCCAGAATACCCAACATGTGGTCACAATTCAAATACATATAAGTACTTCTTCTTCTTCTAGTTCCATGACCGTTATCGATCGTTGGATATCATGTTGGCTACCATATTCGCTATCGTGACTTTATTGACAGCAGCTCTAAATAAAGATGTTGTTGATTTTCCATACCATTGCCTTAGATTTTTCAGCCATGATGTTCTTCTTCTACCAGGACCACGATTACCTTGGATCTTTCCCTGAATGATCAGATGTAAAAGATCATATTTTTCAGGGTGTCTCATAATATGACCGAAGTATTCCAGCTTGCGTTTCTTTATTATATTGACCAGTTGTGTTGTTTGGTTCAGCCGTCTAAGGACCTCCTCATTTCTAACTCTGTCGACCCAGCTTATTTTCAGTAGTCGTCTGTATACCCACATCTCAAAGGCTGTCAAGCGTTTAAGCATAGCCTCAGTTAGGGTCCACGCTTCTACTCCATACAGCAGGACAGGAAAGATGTAGCAAGATATCATACGAACTCTAAATTTAATGCTAAGATCATGACTGTGAGATATAAGTACTGCTTGCTGAAAATGAATGATATACAGCAATTTCATAGCTTATTCTATGAGACCAAAGGTGACTCAACATGCCTTTATATTAAAATACTGCACTGTGAATCGTACTGTCCGGTATCGGCAAAAAAATGAAAAGTATTCTACAAAGAAGCACTAGGTAAAATGTTTCATCCGTAATTTTTTATCCAAGGAGAAAGTTCCAGTGTGCCAAGCAGCTTTTTTGAACGTACTAGAAATAACAAAACACAGGCAAACTATGTGATAAAACGATTTAATGAAACAAGCAAGTACCGATTAAACGCAGAGGTGGTGATCGAAAAAACTGCGATATATCCGGATAAGCTGGAAGCAGTGCAAAAGTTTATAAACCAACTAAAATGTACAGAATCACATTACTGCCGTTCAGTGACGTAAAGAATGTATCTTCTATCTAAACTAAGGGTCTCAAAAATTGTATTTAATGTACAATTCCAGAGACTGTGAGGAGATCGTATTTTCGCTATAAACAGAAAATATAATTTGAGCTTTAAAACTCCAAGAACAGACGTTTGCTCAAAATGTTTAGGGCTAAGTGAACGCATGAAATGCGAGAAAAATGAGCAATCTAAAATTAAGCATTTTTCCAATTTCTTCAAGAAAACAGAGAGGATCTAGTCACTTTGTAGCTTGACTGAAAAAAAAAATTGGTCCTTCCCAAAGTTCCTGATCAAAGTGGTTATTATTTAAGGCAGCTTTATTTTTAAAACTTTACTATTGTTGAAGGTTTCTTTAAGTCTCCACTTTCAAAAAAGATGTTTTTTTTCTTGGCGACGTGCAAGTACTTAGATGTGATACGAGAAACGATCGTGCGCGAGTAGCGGAGAAATCTTGCATTTTTTACTGCAAATTTCATAGATTTTATAAATTCATATTGTCAATTATTATATTTCGTATTCGTTTGTTTATTTACACCTTCTGTCACTAAAGAAAATGGGATTTAGGAAATGCTGCGTTATAAATTGTAAAAATACAACAAAAATTGTCAATTTAAGTTTTATTCGTTTCCAACTTCGAAGCACAAATTACTACAAAGAGAAAAGTGGATTTATATCATAAAAAAACATAAGTAACATAACCTAAATTATGCATTATTCTTGCGCTCGAGTTTAAAGTCAGTTTGAAATAAATAATAAATAAAAGTTCACTTTTAAGTGTAAATTTTAGTTTCATAACACCCACTTAGAGTTCATTTTAACCCAAAAATCAAGTTTAATGTTTAAATTTTATTTTTTTGAAGTTTACAAAAATGCATCAAGTTCAAGTTTTTCTGAAGATGCATTAAGATATATTCGCTGTCCCAAAGTTTACAAGGAAAGAATAAATAGTTCAAACCAATATGAGGATATCATGAGCTTAACTTGCTAATTTATGCATTATTTAAGGCAATTTATTTTTCTTAATTCTTCCACATAATTCTTCCATTCTTTTTTGACATTTGCCACTACTAAAGCTTTTCCATTTGACTCAGTGCTTGGTTGAAAAGTTATTTGGTGATTTACTTTCTCAAATCCAGTTTTTATTATTGCATCCATATTAACAGTAATGCTGTAATGTAATAATATATTTATTTGTATTTACACTACATACAGTGGTGAGTGCTTTATCAACCGGCTTTTTAACGTAAGAGATAGAAAACACAGTTACCTTGTGAAATAAAAAGAGATGAAACCCGTAGAGGTGGGAAATAATCGATAGAAACCTATAATTTACATTACATTGCATTAACACTATCGATAGTCTCACACCTTTAGACGTTAGCTTCCAGCTAAATCACCTCGGTCATAATTATTATTTGTGACATCGTATGTGTAACATATTTCAGTGACATTTTTTAATTTCGCATAAAGTAAAAAATGATTGACCACAATAAAGCAAAAATGTGAATAAAATAAATTAATTAATAGTGATTATTTAATCTAAAATTTTAAATTATTAACCAAAAATAATTTCTATGATTTGAGGAGTTTCATACACTCTTGTCACGGAAATAAACATCAGTCCTTCGTGGATTAGTGGTAAGAATTCGACACTGCGACGCAGGCGATTAGAGTTCAAAACCCATATGTGGTTTTCTTTTTTTTTTTTTTAATAATTTGAAATTATGCAGAGATTGTTTTGATTTGAATCACTAAACATTTATGTCAGTCGTTACTAGTATTAGAAGTGTTTAAAGTTACACATAAATATATTTTTGAATTTGAATTATTTTGTATTTCTGTTTTATAACATTGGAATAAGAATAAATTATAAATAATGAGTTTTTCGAAAACTTGTTACCTAATATGTATAATATTTTCTATTATTTTTTGATTGAGTAAAACAAAAATTTTATCCTTGGTGGGAATTGAACCCCAATCTTCGTGTCAATAGACTACGTGTCTAATAATTACACCAAATCCACATACAATAAATAGTATCGGACAGAACATACCTACCTTTAGTTTAGTCAAATATTTCAGTTGAGTTATTTATATTATTAAATAAACTTAAAGATTTATAATTTAAAATCGATACTAATTAATGTTTTTTACTTTAATTCTTAATTTATTCAATCATTTATTCTTACATCAGAAGATATTAAAATAAAATATTTTCGCGGTCATCCGTATAATTATGACTGAAGTCAAATAGCCACGTCTAAGAACTAGCTTTATCTCATTCTTTCTCACAAAATCCATCTTCTATCCTTTCCGCTATTTTGCCGAGTTTTAAAGCGACTTTAAACAATTCTAATACTATAATAACGGCTAAAAGTGTGAGACTATCGACGGTGGTAATGTAATGTAATGTAAATTATAGGTTTCTATCGATTATTTCCCACCTTTACGAGTTTCATCTCTTTTTATTTCACAAGGTAACTGTGTTTTCTATCTCTTACGTTAAAAAGCCGGGCGATAAAGCACTCACCACTGTATAACGTTTACCTTTTAATAACATACCGACATAACCTCAATCTTACTTTTTCTTCTAATTCTTTTTTGGGGCTACATCCTTGACAGTTATCCGGTAACCTCGATCTAACATGAAAGCGCAGTAAATTTTGCTGATTTACGACACCAGGTGTCGCTGTTCCGAACTTGCACGGTCCCAATACTGCTGGACTGAGGACACGTTTCGCATAGGACCAAATGAAATTTTCTCTACAGTCTTTCATCGACTCGATGACACTGACTTTTGCAACATGTCAAAGAAGCTACGACTGGTCGCCGATGGATGCAGTGGTCAAAATAAAAACTCGATAATGATTGGTATGTGCTGCAAATGCTAGCCGAGAGCGCACAACCAAATGTTAAATTACGTGAGTTAGTTTGACCTGCAGTTGGTCACAAATTCTTACCATCTTATAGAGTTTTCAGTCAAATTGAGAAGAACTTACAAAAACGAGAAGTAGTAACGACAGCTGGCGCATACAAGGAAATTATTTCCGAATTTTCTACGGTCGTTGATATGCAATAAAGCTGTGTCTACGATTGTAAGTCTGCTGTTCAAGAGGTTCTTAAACAGTCTTCAGTTTAAGGAATGTGAAAGGTACATTTTATCACGATGTAGGACAGGAAATGTTTTAATACGAGGTGAACTTAAATACAAAAAACATTTCGGATCTTTTGTAAATATCACACGAAGAGGTATACAGATTATCATCTCCGATGCTCACAGAGATAATTTAAACTGCATGATGTGCGAAATCTTTTGACATACCCTTTTGGTTTAGACTTTACAGAACTCGATCAGCTTAACTACTATAAAGAGCTTTATAATGTTCCCAACAACGTTGTTATAACGTTATGTTTATCATATTATTATTTAATATTAATATGTTCGTAACAACGTTATGAACAGGAACCAAACGAGAACTACTTGGAGAATCCTGTTCCAGAGTTGGAGTCTGCTGAAACCTGTGAATATATACCCGAACTTTCGGATATTTTAGTGTAAGTGATATATAGATAGATTATTTACATATTATATTATTGTTAAATATCTAAATATATTTTTTTGGGAGACAAATTCTATCCAATAAAGCTTTGCGTGTAAACAGCAAAACGTACGTCTTGTCGAATCTCAATAAAATTCAAGGTCAGAATTAAGAACTGATAGTAAAAAGCAGAAGCATCATTTGTCGAGAACTCATAGGACAAAACGAAAGGTGCAGACTCATCTTCAGACAAGATGTCCGATCTTCGCTTAGTTCAGACAACCTAATAATGTCAGATTTGCTATAATGTCCCCACGAAATTTCTCGGGGACCTTATTGAAATGTAACTTAAGTTTTCCGTGTTTGCGACAAGTGAAAAATAAACACTATAGTGGCCGTAATAAAAAACGTCGCGTATGAGGAACTTATAAAAAATAAAACTTTTGTTATTTTTATAGCCTAACGTCGTCATCTTTTTTTGCAATAATTGTACTAAAATCTACATAAATTAATGACAAAAACATTGATTAAAATGTTTGTTTCTTTGGTATGTGTCTTCTTATTTGAATTACTTATCTTGACATTACAAATTTATTTTAATATAAAAGAGACACATCTGCTAATACCACTTTTAAGAAAATACTTACGTTGTATCTGAATAAAATATCAAATACAGTTTAAATTTACCTTTTTAACAATGTTTAACTTACGTATTTAAATGATATAAAATAAAAGAGAAATGAACCAAAAATAAAAGTCAAAAAATTTGCATATCTTCCCTGTAAAAACGGTGATTTTGGTTTGTTGCTCTTTTGTATTAGCGATGTGTTTCGTCTAGCAGCATATACAGTGCTTTTCAGATAAAACTATCCACCTTAAATAACTTTTGAACTTCTAATTTTTAGGAAAAACGCAAAAACACGTCAATTAATATTTGAAGGAAGAGACATTATATCATATTTAAGGTTGCTGGGAAATGCACCCTTAATCCCCTTATCATCCCTTTATTTTTTTTAAATTACTTCCCCCTTTTTTATTTGATATTTGGATTCTCCTCTTTGTACTGATTTCACAAAAGTATAATGCATGATGCTTGAAGTGATTAGTTTATGAGAAAAATAAATAAAAATGCAAGAAAATTGGATTAAAAAAAATTATTTTTTAACAATTTTATTACACATTTAGAACGAAAATTTCACAACTAAAAATTTTTACAATAATTGTTCAAAATTACTGCCCTTCACTTCCACACAATAGTACAATCTATTTTAAAATTCTTCTCTGACATTGCTTAACACTTCTGCATTTAATTGTCGACATTCATCCTCTATTCTTTGTTGTAAATCATCTAGATATTCTGGTTGAGTAGCACAAATTTTTGTTTTTAAATGCTCCCATAAGAAGAAGTCTAGGGGTGTTCAATCCGGTGACATAGGTGGCCAATCCATCATCTGTCGTCTTTTACGTATCCAAGGACCGGGAAACGTTTCGTTTAAAAATTATCGCACAGGAAAAGCAAAGTGTGGAGAACCTCCATCATATTGAAATACAACCAAATCATCGGAAAGGTTATCATCATTTTCTACTATTGTTCTAACGAACAACCACTTGCCTAAATAATTCAAGATACGATGCACCATTTAAGTTTCCAGTGATAAAGAATGGTCCGATAATGTGATCACGTAGGATACCACACCATACGTTTAACCTTTGAAAACGCTGTCTGTGAAATTTGCGTACAATATGTGGATCACTCTCAGCCCAGTATCGGCAATTATATCTGTTCACCAAACCGTTTAATGAGAATGAGCATTCATCCGAGAAGCAAATATTGTTTAACAATTACGGATTTTTAATGACCATTGTATCATTAATTCGCAAAATTCGGAACGACGATCAAAATCTTCTTCATTTAACTCTTGTACTAATTTAATTTTATATGGATACAACTTAAATTTATGGAGGACTCGGAAGGCTGTAGAAGATGAAACACCGATTGCTCTGCTTATTGTTGACAGTGCCTGTGATTGTTAAGAGTCTAAGTTAACTTGCCCTAAAAAACTTGGATTGCTTCGTTATTTACAAGTTCCTGTCGGTTATGTTTTTTATGGCACAATTAGTATTTTTCTAGTATAAACCTACAATTTCAATTCTTTCTTGCAAAGTGTACACCAATTCAGCGATCAAATTGCACACGTATCAAAATAGGCTATTACTTACAAGTTATAACAAATTGTCGCTATTAACTGAATAAAACAAATGTAAAAATAATATCGAAAACCTTTGATAACACTTGAATAAAAAGTGATTTTTTTTGTTTCTTGGTTTTTGAAGGTACTACAAATAGTACGGTTAAATATTTAAAAAGTTTAAATTATGCTACAACCTATTTTGTTACAGTAAATTAAGGTGAGAGAGATACTGTCTTGTTAAAAAGAA
Organism: Diabrotica balteata; assembly: GCA_918026665.1. Lineage (NCBI taxonomy): Eukaryota > Metazoa > Arthropoda > Insecta > Coleoptera > Chrysomelidae > Diabrotica > Diabrotica balteata. Next base: position 194,752,957 of record OU898276.1, on the reverse strand, counting down.
AATTGTCTATCTCATAAACTAATCACTTCAAGTCAAAGGTATTATACATTTCTGAAATCAGTACAAAGAGGAGAATTCAAATATCAAATAAAAAGGGGAAAGTAATTAAAAAAAATACAGGGATGATACGGGGGTGAAAGGGTGCATTTTCCAGCAACCTTAAATATGATATAATGTCTCCCCCTTCAGATATTAATTGACGTATTTTTGCGTTTTTCCAAAAAATTAGTGGTTTAAAAGTTATTTAAGGTGGATAGTTTTATCTGAAAAGCACTGTATTTTGTTTATTTACCACTACGTCCATGATTTTAAGTTTAATCTGACAAAACAAGCGTTGCTCAGAACCCAAATGATAGTGGAGAAATGTAAATTCCTCGAATTGCAAACCGCTCACCGAATCATTTTTCCGATTTCTTTACTATCGAGGTTATCACCATGACTTCTAGTAATTAATAGAATTTAAAGCGGCAAATAGCGACGCGAATACAAAAAAGGTTTTTATCAAATGTAGGACATGTTAGACCCCATAAATATTCACTAAGTGTTTGTGTTGACGAACGCTTTGAGGTAGGTAATTGTTTCGTTTTGTAAATAGATAGTTGCACAGCTATTTATCGACAGTTGCTTAATATAGCGTCTATTATATTAACATATCGAATTAACAGGTACTATATAAAAATTTAATTTGGATTATGGAAATGCACTTGACTGCGTTTTTCTTTGTTAATATATAAAGACAACAAACATACTAACACCTAAAGTCGACGAAAATAAGGTGCAAGGTGTGTGTATGTATGCGTGGAAAGATAATGGCACGGAATCAAGTCGATTTGCCACAGAAAATTGTATACAGAACTTTTCTTATAATATAAATACAGAGTTGTGGATTATGCTGCTTTAAATTTCTATTTTTACTTCTTTAATAAAATTTACTAGAATTTCTATTGGCAGGTGTTTCTATTAGCAGTTAACAAAATGTGTGATAGATTTAATGAAAGAAAATATTTCATTTTAATGAGTTTACTAATTAAATCATCGGATTTTTTTAAATGTTTTTTGTAACCGAAGAATGATTTAGATCTTGTAATAGCGGCTTCCCACGGTCGGTGATATTACGGACGTAAGCGGACCAGCACGCACCACGCACCGTGGGAAGGGTTTCGTCCGTGGTAGCGCAGGCACGTCTGTGCTGGTCCGTCCTATCCATCTAGAGTCGGTAACATCAAAGGTGCGGTACATGCTCGTGCGACGCGATCCTAGCGCGTCTGTGTTTTAACAGACGACAAGTGCAAGTCAGAAGTTTTTCATTCGCTGACACGAGTAGTTGTCTGTAGTGTTGTCAAAGTTGTTTTGCAGTTTTTTGCTAAAAAATGGAATGGACAAACGAAGTTATTTTTGATTTTTTAAATTTGTATCAAAATGAAACAAATTTATGGAATTCTACGGCACCAGAGCAAAAGAAACGGAACCGATATATACGATGTATGAAACCGAATAAAAAATCAGTTGAAGAATAGTACTATTTCGATTAAAGAATTAAAAAAGAAGAGAAATAATTTAATGCCGAATTTAATGTTTACAAGCCTGAGTGGCGTTTTTATGATATAATCAAACAATACTGTCACGGACCTACACAGACTGTCACGGACCGTAGGAAGAGCTCTGTCTGCGGTGCGTTCTCGTCCGTGCTGATCGGCTGTCCGCGATGATCTGTAGAATCGCCGACCGTGGGAAGCCACTATAAGAGTTCTGATCACAACTACAGGCCGATAACTGTATAATGCCCAGCTTAGCAAGGTGCGTAGAAAATCGTCCATGATTTGTTTTAAGTCGAAGAATATTTGCCGAAAAGAATTTTGAAGTGGAGTAGTTAAAAATATATTTTGATAGAGATGGTAGGGTTGGATGTATTTTAAAATACGTACTTTGTGAGTTTTCTACAACGTTTTCCCACTGTCGTTCCCATTTTAACATTATTTTATTTTTTATCGAATTAGAGACGTCTGGTATTGTACAAATATTACAATGAACTCCGTTTTGTACTGCCTCCTTGGCCAAACTATCAGCATTTTCATTACCTAGTACAGTGATTCTCAACCTGTGGTCCGTGGACCAAATGTGGTCCGCGAACGGTTTTCATGTTCACCTCAACCTCATTCACCTCAATCTTCAGAGTATTTTCCCACACGCGCCGAATAGTTAGTTCCGTTATCTTCGTTTAATTTCGGCCGCTGTCTTTGATCGCGCCTCGTGCCACTACTCAGTGACTCAGAGCTGAATCAACTGTCAAGTGACGAGCGTGCGTGTTTTTTGTTTGGTGATTGTAGTTTACTAAAATGAGCACACAGATGAAACTTTCGGGTTCTTCTCAGGAATGAAGATGGATAGTGCGAACGTTAAAGCAGGATGTTCTACCAGTGATATCACAATATTAACTCAAACTGGTCTTAAAAGAAAGGCTGCTAACCGTAAGTACAATCCCGACTACATAGCATGTGGATTTACATTTATTGAAGAATTTGGTGTCCAGTTACCTCAATGTATAATTTGTGCGGAGGTATTAAGTAATGATACATTGAAGCCGGCAAAATTAACTAGACACTTTGAAACAAAGCATAAAAATTTTGCCGGAAAACATGTAGATTTCTTATACCGAAGTCATACTCAACTTATAATAAAGCTACTTTGAAGGCGTGGTATCAACTTTCACTAAGAATCGCAAAACCAAAAAACCCTTTACTGTTGGTGAGGAATTAGTTTTACCATGTATCGAAGATGCAACTAAAGCAATTTTAGGTGATAAATACGCTAAAAAAATGCAAAATATTTCTCTTTCCTATGACACCGTTAGTGGGAGAATGGAAAATATGGCATCAGATGTTGAAACCGAACTTCTAAAAAAAATTCATTCCTTAAAGATTTTTGCTGTACAACTTGATGAATTTACAGATATTACCAATAAAGCTATTCTTCTTGTTTATATACGATTCATAGATAAAAACAACAAAAAATTATCTGAGAAGTTCCTGACCTCGATTGAGTTGCAAGGTAACACAACCGGAAAAGAGATTTTTAAAGCTATTGACGGATATTTCACACTTAAAAATCTTTCTTGGAAAGACTATGTAGGACTTTGCTCTGATGGTGCCGCGGCAATAACAGGTCACAAAACAGGCTTACCAAGTTTTGTAAAAAAAGAAGGAAACCATGATATTGTTTTAACAATCCCGACAATAATAATAAACAATAAGTCCCGACCTAAACAAGCTTTTGACTACTGTGGTAAAGGCCGTGAACTTTATAAAAAGTAATGCTCTTAGTTCGAGATTGTTTGCTTTGTTATGCGAGGACATGGGATCCATCCATTCCAATCTCCTTCTACATACCGAAGTTCGGTGGCTGTCCAGGGGCCGGGTTTTAGCCAGATTTTATGAACTTCGAGAAGAAGTACCTATGTATCTTGATAAAAACAACCTGATTTAACAGAAACACTGCGTGACGAAGAATTTATGGTCCAGTTAGTTTTTTAGCAGATATTTTTGAACAACTCAACATATTGAATCTAGGCCTGCAGGGACCATCTAAAACCGCATTTGACCTTTCGAAAAGAATTGATTAATTTAAGAAAAAATTGTTGCCATGGGAGTCTGAACCTGGAAAAGGATCGTTTAAAATATTGTTTTCTTGTTTTCGGATTTTATCTCTGAAAATGAAGACTTAAATGGGGATGTTTTACATTCACTGGTTAGGTCCCACATTAAATCGCCTCAAGATTACGTTGAAAAGTACTTCCCTGCTGATACAGATGTCAGGAAAAATAATCTGTGGGCACAGAATAATAAACAATCAGAATGCCCACTCTCCATGGAAAATTAAGTACGCGCATCTCATTCCCGCAGACGTTCCGCCATGTTTTAAAGGGAACCAGTGCTGTTCAGTGAAAATTTATCTGGTGTGCACAGACAAATTAACCCGGTTTATTTTATTTACGACAACTACAGACATAATATGCACTATTTTATTCGTACTTTTAGTTGAAGAATAGATTAAATTATTTGAAATGTACTAAATTATCAATTTCTAAAAATTTAAATTACAGTTCTGTCATAGCTTGTCACAAATTTGTTAATTCGTATCTATGTTTCCTTCTAAAACATGGCGATCGCGTACCGAAAAACTTCAAAGGCGGCATCTGAAAATGGGCATTCTGATTGTTTATTATTCTGTGCTGTGGGTAAATAATCCCTTTTTAGCTACACATGATAATAATCTGTCTATTCAGGAAAATAAACAGCTTATTGAAATTTCATCCGATGATCATTTAAAAGTGATAAAATTTCACTGCGAAAATGTTGCAGATTTTTGGATAGTATTACTTGATAAAAGTCCACTGCTAAGCGAAAAAGCATTGGAACTTCTTCTTCCTTTTTATTCAACTTATCAACTTATCGTGAGGCATCATTCTCAACGTTATATGTCATCAAGAATAAACACAGAAATAGGTTGCTAAATTTGAATGCTCCTATGAGACTGGCGTTAACTTCTTTCGAGCCAAATATTGAGAAACTTTCAAGTGAGAAGCAAGACCAAGGGAGTCATTATCGTCTTAATTTTGCGCTATCTATGACTTTTTATTTTGTTTTTTATATATCTTTTGACTTTCACTATGCATTTTCTTTTTTTATTTTGTAAATAATAAATTTATTAGTAAAACTTCAGTGTTCATTCCATTTACCTTTTATTGGGAAATATTAATAATATCTAAGTGGTCAGCCAAGAATTCTGAAAGGTACAAGTACAAGTGGTCCTCAGTGATAAAAAGGTTGGGAACCACTGACCTAGTATACCTATATGATCTTTGACCCATACAAATGTTATATTTAAATCTGTTATCATTTTTTTTTAAATTGCATAAGGTGCAAAGTTATTCATAATTGATGTATTTTATTTAACATTCTTCGTTCCTAGAAACTGCCCAATATTAAGTGCTATATGGCAGTTAAGGGGTGTATGCAATAAATGAAGGAATGAAAATGTAAACAAAAATTTCCTATGAAAAAATAAACACCATATAAAAGAAGACATCAAGTGAATACACTATTATTTACTAATTCCAACAATCTAGGCCTGTAAGGTCTGTAAAACAAATAAATATATCATAAACTCCAAAATATATACGGAAAAACCAGTCCCCAGAAAAATCTCTGCTCAATCACTTCCAACTTACCCCAAAAGCTAAATAATAAATAGCATCTCAGGGACCGAAACGGAGGTTAATCTAAAGAAAAAGGACGTCGCGAAGAAATAAATACGCATTTTACTATCTAAAAAAGTGCACCCTTGATGCACATTATACTTCTGGAGTTTCGGACTCGGAAAAAGGGCTTCGGCGTATCTCAGAGCCAATTGTGGGGTGTAAAACACAGGGGAAGTTGACAAGGAATGTGAATAGGGTTAGTAGCAATTCTAGCTGGCTCTGTAATAATGCTGGACATTGACATATTGCCCCCGCTTGCCGGGATGATATATAGAGAGAAATTGGATTTTTGAAGTATAGGTTATTTAGTGTATAAAGGAAATAACAGAAAATACAATATTTATTTGCCGAAAAGTATTTTTACGACAAGAATATTAATATGGGTAAGCGTTGTTTAACGGATGCTTATCCAATATCGAGGTAAACTTTAGTACAAAGTAAGAACCAGTGACATTTCAGAAAAAAAAATTAATTACATGTTTTATTCTTCTTCTCATGATTCCTTTTTTACCTGTTTAAATTTTGTTTATCTGATTTCATTTATTAAATATTTTATATTTTATTAATTTATTGTGGTAGTGGGTAGGTACCAGGCAAGCTCCTGGTTTTTCCACCATTCCCTACTTAGGTGAAACCAGGCCCAAACCTTAGTATTATTTTACCTAAACTCCAAATTCCTTCCCTATATCCCCACACTCGCCAACCCGTCTGCCAGCGTGGTGAGTTATTTATCGGCTAAGGGAATAAACCCCCACACACAATTCTGGTCCTCCTAGCAAGGGGGTTTACCAATGGGCCAGCAACTCATTCTTGTAAAAAATAGTAATGCTAAAAAACCGAATCCAAGCCTCGAACTATGGATGGAACTAAAGGACGACGACAATGGCAACGAAAGCGGACACTGATCTGTGGCAATAAATGAAAGAATCATAAAGATCAACCTCAACCTAAAAGGATTAAAAATAACAATAATAGGCACATACGATCCAAATAATGATGCACGCCTAAAAAAAAAAAATAAAATACTATGAAGTCCTAGATGAAACTATCTCTCAAATCGGTCAATAAGGGAAACTATTATACTAGGTGACCTCAATGCAAGAACTGGTAGAAGAATAAACGATAAAATAATAGGACCATATGGAGAAAACACTACAAACGGCAATGGCAATAACTTAATATAAATGTGTAGACACAACTCACTAAGGATCATGAATGGGTATTTCAAACATAAGGAAATACATACATATACATAGACTCAGCCTACAAGAAACTTAAGATTAGTAATTGATTACCTAATGATGAGACACAAATCTAAAATAAAAGTGCATGACGTAAGAGTGTTTCGAGGAGCCGAATGTGGAAGTGACCATCATCTCGTAAACGCCAAAATGATACTACTGCTAAGCAGAAATGGTAAACACCAACAAAATCAAAATCTAAATGAAAATCACTCAGCAGAAGTTGAACAACTACAGTATAATGTAACAAGTTAAGACAACGATAGTACTAGAGAATTGTATAAAAAAAGATTGAAGCAACAACTACCACAGGAATTCAAACATAAAACAACAGAAGAGTTATATAGAATAATAAGAAAAGGAATACATCAAGCGGCCAAATAAGCATTAGGCATAAGAGTAAACAAACTCAGAAAGACAAATAATTTGTGGAATGATGAACTACAGGAAATGAAAGAACAAAAGCAAAAATTATATCACAGATGGCTGGGATCCAAGGATCAAGAACACAAAAGAGAATATAGAGAAATGGTAAATAAATTTAAATCCACGATAATAGAGTCAAAAAATCAAAGCTGGGAGAGAAAATGTCAGGAATTAAATACGTACATTGGCGGCCGCAAATCAAGAGAATCCTGGAGGTTTATAAAAAACATCAGATCCAACAAAACATAATATGTTATACATTCCATAGAGCCATACACTCCATAGAGCCCGAAAAATGGGAAAAAACACTATAAAAACTGTTAGTAGAAGACCTGAATACAAAAACATAGAACAACATAAAGTCCTGATTCAAGGAGAGCCACCAACCATTAACATTGAAGAAACTAAAAAAGCTGTATCATTGTTGAAAAATGGACCTACTCCGGATCCAGAGAGGATATATGCAGAGCTAATAAAAAATGGAACCAACAAACTATTCGAAATACTAACAGTTTTAAGTTTTCAATAGGCACTTGCACGGAGAACCAGTGCCACAAAGTTGGAAAGAAGGATGGATTACATCTATCCATAAAAAAGGAAATAAGGAAGATTACAATAACTGTCGGGGTATAGCTGTTACGAGCACGCTTAACAGATTATATGGGATAATTATAAAAGAAGGCATATGCGAAGACTGTTGTCCTTTTGAATCAGAAGTGCAAAACGGCTTCAGAGCAGGACGATCCACAATAGATAGTATCTTCTGCTTATCCCAAATACTCGAGAAAAGAACACTGATATCTCGAGAAGTGCATCTACTTTTAGTAGATTTACCAAAAGCATATGCCACCGTGCCTGTTGCGAAATTGTGCGAAGTATTGAAGAGAACCAGTAGCAGCGTTCCACTAATCGACGCTATTAAAGATTTATATAACACAGTATCAAAAGTTAAAATAGGAAATAAGGTTTCTAATGGTTTTCAGGTAACAAAAGGACTGAAACAAGGTTGTTGTTTATCTCCCTTACTATATGACCAGGTAGTTATTGCCCAAGATAAGGAAGACCTGGAGTAAATGGCTAGAAAACTAATGAAAGAGTACAAAAAATTAGGCCTCGAAGTAAATTTACAAAAAACGCAATATCTTTGCATAGGAGAAAAAATACTGCAGATTACTTTGGCCTAGAAGACGGGAAAATTGAGAAATGCGATCAATGTATATATTTGAAGCTAAACTAACAAAGACAGGAAGAACTGATAGAGCCATTAAAGATAGAATAACCAAAGGGAAACAAGTTATAGGTGTATTGAATTCAGTAATATGTCAGAAAAATATAAGACCGGAAATGAAAACAAGAATATATAAAATACCATATTGAAACCAGTAATTGTCTATGGCTCAGAAGTATGGCAGTTATCACAAAAACTTAAAAAAGGTAACCTATTGGCAGTTGAAATGGATTTTTGGAGGAGAGCAGCGGGAAAGTCTAGATTAGAACATGTGAGAAATAAGGACATAAGGAATCAAATCAATGAACAAAGATCCATTATACAAGACATCGAAAAACGCCAACTGACATGGTACTGACATGTTAGACGTATGGGGGAAGAAAGACTACCAAAAAAATATTAGAATGGGTACCAACAGAGAAAAGAAAACGAGGACGACCACCAACAACATGGATACAAGGAATTTTAAAAGCAATGACAGCAAGAAATCTATCTGAAGAAGACTAGCAGAATAGACAGGCTTGGCGAACGGGAACCCAAAGGTGGAAATTTCATTTATTATTTTTAATACTTAATGTAAACTTACACCAACAATTTGCGTTGCCCAGAGCAAGTTTAATTAGCTCCCGTTATAAAAGTATGTCTGAATCTATCAGGCAGAATTGTAGAAGAAACGTTTGAGGAAATCCAGGTCTCGTTATTTTATATTTTAAGAAAATTTTTTATCCATCAAATATGAAGCATGTCTAATTATCCCGTAAAATTCTTCCAAATTTTTGCCTTCACAAAATTCTTTTAGTTGTGCCCATGCCTAAAAAATCTCGAAAAGAATTATGCTACGATTTCTAATTGGCATATCGATTGCAAGTGATGATTCTTTTCCTTCTCAGAAACAAGTCAATAGCTTGTGCGTTTTATCTATCTACTAACCTTTTACTTCTAAGAACGAGAAAACTTCTAAGAATGGCTCTAAGATAGAGAAAATTACGAACAAATCCCACTACCAGGATGTTCTGACGAGAACTCACAACCGGAACATCGGAACCAAAATGTTTCTTCGATTGAAGGTTTATCAAAAATCACTAATCAGAAATCAACATCATCGTTAGTCCAAAACATCTCGGTCGAAGATATTTGTCCTCCTACTTTAGCTGGAGTGTCTGAAGTAACTCACAAACGGGGTAGAAAACGGGGTAAAACAGTATATTTAAATCAACGCCAGAAATTGATGAAATGAAACAAAAAACGGGTGTAGCAGTCCAGTAGGACTGCCGGTAGAAGTTATACTTCTATACACGCGTTCGCCGTTACAAATTTATATGGGAGTCAATCTGCACAATCATTATATATGTAATGCTATAGATAAGAGAAAGCAGAAAGAAAAAATAAATAGGTGTATAGGTATATGCTGCATCGGTTGCTGTATATAAACATTTAACCTGTAAAAGGAGTATAGTAAATGAAGTATTGAATCAATAATTTAATGAAAATATATTTTTTTATTTTCATATATGTATGAAAGGAGTTGAATACAAAAATTTTTTTACACACACTTTGCAGTAAAGTTTATTGTTTATTTTGTTCTTAATATAAAAATACAATACAATACACTGCAACATAATTCAATATAATATTACAATACAAATTAAAATAAAATATTTATAAGTATTTAAAAATGACAATGTACATAACTTACTTACGCATATGTTTAATTTACCATAATAACGTCGAACGTGCGCATAGAAGTATAACTTCAAAAATTGCAGAAAAGAAAGCAAAAAAAAGACAACAAGACGGAAGAAAAGTGAAAAGGTAAGTTGTTGTTTCAACTACAAACACTTCTGAAGACGATTGTGAATCTTCTTTTGAAGAAGACGACTCGGACGAGGCAGAAAAATGGATTCGTTCTCAAGTGTGTAAGAATTAGTAATTTGTGTGTAAATTGTGCATGTAAATTTTTTCTTAAAAATACCTATTTGTAATATTATTTATCGTTTAGAATATATCGTTTAATAAAATAATTTGGTATTTACTTATTTTAAACAAAATGCAACTGGTCTATCATGAGCGTATCAAAGGGTCCATCATGAGCGCATAGATGACCATGATGGACCCTTAACAGGATTTTAGTAAACTATGAATAACTTTTGCCATCTTAATTTTTATCAAAATTTGAAACATTTGCATATTATACAAATAACAATACGTTATGTGGTCATATTTAAAGCCTGCCAAGTGAATAAATAAAATTATTATGGAGCTTTTTCCTTAAGAGGTCCATCATAGGCACATTTACCCTATATAAGATATTTTATAGTGTATTTTTGTAACTTATTTGCCAGCTGTAATTCATTGAATGTTTTGTATTATATACTTAACATAAATTTCTACTAAATAAACAACTTATTCCGATTACTAATCTAATAACATCTTCATACCTTTATACTACCAGAGTTAAGGCGTAACTTTTCACATACCAGATGCAAAATCAAAATAGATTATTGCACCAAATATCCGATACGAAAAGATTGATTAACGCTCACTGAAATTTTATTATATCTAACAAAAATCCAACATCAAACATCTTGTGTTCCAGTTCCACGGCCCTTTGTTCTCAGTTGTTTCTCCTTCCCAAACACGAATATTTATGCAGTTGCATGGAATGTTATTTCGAAACTACAACTTCAATAAAATTGAACGGAGTTTTCATAGAATTTCGATAAAATCAGGGAGAGACAGGGAGATTCTGGATGCATCGGATAGGAATCGATAGCGCGTAGAAATCAACGATGCTGGAGTCTTGTAAAGTTGCAAAGATTTGTTTTTATCAGCAAAACAAGTTTTGTTTTATGATTTTATAATCTGGATTAAAACCTTACACAATACTTTTAATACAACTTAAAAAACAGTGGATTATAAAGCTGACGATGTTCTCTTGATAGCCGGGAAGTAATATGTTGTAGGTCATAGTCACTTTAACTTTGGAAATGACGAAGACAATCCGACAAACTCGAAGACCTTCAATATTCTAAAAAAAAATTTGTTCTCTTCCCTTTAAGCCCCAAAACCTCACATTACTTGAAATCTGAACCGTCTATTAGTCGAAATAATCAGTGAGTCTCTGCAAGTGATATTTTTTCTCTATAACTCTTCTTCTTTTTCTTTCTTCTTGTATGTAGGCTGTAAAACCTGTTTCTTCTTCAATATTAGCCTCCTAAATTGTTTAATTTGTTGCACCATTTTTTCTTGGTCTGTCAATACTTCCTCGTTTATTTGGTGACTCCTCTCGTGCTATTCGTACTATTCTATCCTCTGCCTTTCTACTGATGTGTCCGCTCCACTCCTGTTTTCGTTTTGTCACCCATCCATTGTAACGATAATATTTTGCCTACCACAGGGGCATTAATATAAGGTAGAAAATTGGGGGAAGAAACTATTGGGGGTGGAGATAGGGCAAGCAAAATATACGTTACTTGTGCGAACGGACACTCAGGGTTTCGTAGGAGAGCTGGGGTCGTGGATAAGTAAAAGATAAAGGGGATAGAATGGGGCAACTACAAAAAAAATGAAATAAAGGGCTCTTGGGATAAACAAAATAAAAATTAAACAAGAAACACCTCAAGGAATTTAATATAGGGCGCCACTTGAGGTGCCTAATTATGCCTATTACAACCACTAGTTGTAACTAGGGAAATAATTAGAAAATAAAATCAAAACATATCTTTTTCAAATAAATTCAAAAAGGGTTAGCTTAAAAAAAATAAATAAAAAGTTAAGAAAATAAAATTTAACCTTTATTTATGTGTCATACCACAAACAGTTACACAAATACAGATAATAATAACAACATACACGAACAACTTACAATGGTGCTATCGGTTTACAGCAAACTCTAGACGTTGGGGACAATATTTGGGAGACATTTTGTAGCGGTTCCAACAACTAGTCGTAACTATTTAAATACTTATTATAAATCAAAATATCTTTTTAAATGGATCTTACTCACTGAGATTAACTTTTTTTAAAAACAAAAAAAAACAAATTCAAAATTTTGGTTATGCATGTACCCAATGTCCGGAGAAAATAATGCTAACTGTCATACGCCAAGATTAAATATTAAAACTTTATAAGAATAATTAATATGACAGTTAACCAATTCCTAAAATTAATAATAATCAAAATGTCCATTTTTACTTTAAAAATTTTAACAAAAAAAAATACCTGATATTACTGACTATTGTATCTCCTTTAAAAGTTTTGGCGTTGGAATTGGACTCTAAAATACAGCAAAACAAACAAATGAGTCTCACAAGCTGCAAAATGTTCTGGAGTGACTAACGACAACAAATAGATGATGAAAGCTGGGCACTAGAATATCTTGTCGCAATCTTCAAGGCTTAGCTTTTCAAAAACTCAGGCTCTTGCTCGAAACCATATGGACATTTTTTAAACTGATCGAAACGCCGTGTTTCAAATCCCTCAGGTAAAACACAGCACGAACAAAATCGGCGAGTAACTCAGACAAAAACTGACACATTACATCTGAGTATAAAATTCACCTCTTCATAAAAAATTGTTGGTTCCTTGAAGAGTACACACCCAGGCTCTTTTCCCGTCAAGATCTTGAACCAACCTCAAACTGTAACTATACATGTTACCAAACTTCACTATTTCTAATAACAAAAATAAAACAATAACCAAAAACCATTACGAATTTGACGAAAATTCGGACTAAACAAACGAAACCAACTGCCCTTGACAGCGGTTCCACCGATAGTAAAGCAGAGATTCTCTCCGCAAAAATTGGACGCAAATCTTAACAAACACTTATAAGAATGCGACGTAGTTTCCTTTGGGACGCATTTACATGAAAAGAAATCGCCGCAGTAAAATAAACAACAATTAAATGGATTTATTACTCTACGACGTTAGAATGATTGAAAACACTTTTCGAAAGATACGAACTAAAAAACAGAAAACATTCTTCGTTTTATTAAGACGATTTCATATACGAGGCGACTTTAAATATACTTCAAAGAATCAATCAAATTTAAAATGCTACAATACCCCCACGTAAGAGCGAAAACTGGACTAACAGGAAAAGTTTTCGTTTAGGGCGAACAACAATCAGGTTGGAACAACAGTAGCATTTTCTAACTACTGCAACAACACATAATGACTTCAATAACTCAAACAGAACAAAAAACAACAAACAAAAATCATAACCAAAACTACACATCATAACTGTTTATGGTTCTAACATAATAACATACAAAATAAAAATGGATGCTCGATTTGACGAATCGGCACCAGGTACAGTTCGTTGGCTCTTAAGCACAACGACACAATGGCAGATTTCTACTAAAATGGCTCTAGCCTAACCAAAAACGTGGAACAGACCAGTGTTGAAGTTTCTGGGAGCGAAAAGAGGGGTGCTTCCAGCTCAACAAAGGCGGGTGGCCAACAACACAGCTTAGACAAGCTTCGCTATGGTTATCCACATAATAGATAACCAAAACAATATCAAAAAATAACAAACTTGACTATAACAGTCAAGCAATGAATTTTCAACCACTGGTTAAAAATTAAACCAACACAAAAGAAGAAAACAGGATGGCCAATAGTTCCATAGAAATATCCTCTGGGATCGACACAGCGAAAAATTTCCAAGTCAGGAAACTCCCAAAAGGACAAAAGAAGAAAAATAAATCCAAAATGCTAATACACAATCTTGGAAAAGAAGAAAGAACAGGGGCACATGGCATACAAGCCATAATCAATACACAATCAGTTCAGTCTCAAACTAAATACTTCCAAAAGAAACAAAAAAATCGTAACAGTCTTCCAAAGAAAACAAAAAAGTTACGACAACACTTCAAAAGAAACAAAAACATCATTACAGATCTCCAAGGGAACATAAGAAACACTATAATCTTCCAAAAGAACAAAAAAATCATTACAGTCCGTCAACAACAATAAAACTTCCAACTGGGTACACAAATCTCAAAAGCAGGGCAAGAAGGGTAAAGAAGAAGAAGAAGAAGAGTATATATATATATATATATATATATATATATATACACAAGGCAAAAACTAATGCTTATCTTCCTTAAAAGCTCAACAGGTCACCTGGCGGACGAATCCAAAACTCATCGACCTAGCCGTTCCTCTTATGACAACTAATAAGGTCAAAGACACAGTTTGGGAAGGGAATGAAGGGGCAACATGAACAAATAAACTTCATCATTTCACGGATAATAATCGAATACAACATCTTCATACAAATCAGAAAGAAACGTTCACTATTCTTTAACAAAACTCGAACAGGGTCACAACATAAAACTGGGGAATTCTAAGTGGGTCATTCAATGGTAGTACTAAAAAACTTCAGATGTTTTACTAACATGGTCTCACAATCGACATAAACAATATTTTCACAATAAACGGCGGCCAGGTACTTTCACCTCAGCAAATCAAAACGTCACAATGGACAATGCAAGTATTTGTACCTCCGCTTTTGCCAAATCAAAAAACACTACATCACAAACTCTACAACAAGAAGGAATGCTATTGAGACTCAAATCAATAGTCTTACTTCAACACTTAGAAAGGCTTATCCTTTCTAATAATTCACGGAAAGGGGATGCTGCTACGCAGTCTTACACAACAACAGAAATATCCAAGGATACACAAATCCAGGTCACATGCCTGTACGTCCTATATGATATTTCAACAACACAATACTCAAATCACAAACTAATCCATTTTAGACCATCAACATATCTCCACTACAACATCTGACCACACAAAGACACGGAAAGACACAAAACTAACAGACAGAAAAAACATCACAATACTTTCGCTATGTATTCTCAACAAATCGGCCTTAGCCAGGAATACACGAAGTCGTATCATCATTCTTCTTACTGTACACAAAAAAACTAGGAGAAACACAAGACTAAACAGACAGAAGAAAATAACAATACTCCGCTTTGTCCCTAACAAAACGGCCTTAGCCAAAGACAACGAAATTGTATCATCATTTTCTCCTACTTATAACACAGAATAGGACAAAGAAAACACGGGGAAACACGGAAATAACAAACATAAGGGAAATAACAATACTTCGCTTTGTCACTAACAAATCGGCCTTAGCCATGGACAAACGAAATCGTATTATTACTTGCTCCTACTTATAAAACAAAAGACAACACGAAAACACATGGACTGATCATGGACTGTAAAATCAGAAGCATTTTCCTTTTCGGGGCTTAAAAAAATTCACACATTGCCTGGACTATTAAACTTTAAAGATACGAAAAAATTTGACCTATATTTTTCGTACAACAGCCGATTTCTGAAACGCAACAAGTACTCAATAAGAAGACGAAATAGATCATTATAAACACTTAAAGAAAGGACAGCGTCTACATACGAAATAAATTATTTCGTTAACGTAAACAAAATTATTTTCTCAGACATGGGATGGTACTTAAGACGAATAAGAAATAAACAAACTTGATATCGTTCACATTTTAAATACCGGCAAATAAGGAATGACATCATTCCAGATACGTATTTTTTAATTCACAAGGAAATAGACGAAAATTATTTCTACATAATTTTACGAAAACTGTATATAACAGAAAATGGAAATCGTAGCAGTTAACTTGGGACAGGAATAGACTTGATTTAACGAAAAACTGGATAAAGCAAATCACAATATAACTGAAAATACAATTCGAAACCAACTCAACGAACTTCACATACAGGGTGGGACAAAAATACTAAAACAATGTTTGGGTGAAAGCAAATACACATGTATACAAAACAACATATCGATAAACTTCACAAACAGGGTGATACAAAAATACTAACAATATTGAAAACTTGACCTTTGAGTGAGCTACACAAAATAACACAAATAAAACACCTTGCTCTTGTTCTGAAAACTAAATGAGACTGCTCCTAGGCAAAACTAAACAGCACCTCCGATCACGAGTATTACACTTGTCATCATTCAGATACAAGACAGGAAACACAAAAAGGAACTCAGGGGAACACAATCTCCTAATAACCCGTGGCATTACATACGCCGTCAAAGCTGGTTAATTAGGGAACAACAGGGGAACACAGGGGACTACTCTTCACATTCACAATCTCCTACTGCCCGTGGCATAACACAAACGCCGTCAGAGAGGGGATAGAGGAAACAATGAAATGTCTTAGGACAAAAGACAAAACACAACTATACTCATCAGCTCAAAGAAAAGTCACTCAAACAATAAACACATTTACTCAAAATGACCAGACAAAACAAAATTACAAAAACCGATTTTTCTGTAAGAAATGTCAAATCAATCAAAAATAAATGGCACAATAACGGTACACTTAATTTGTTACTGTAAATAACTTAAAATTCTTTTCAACATCAAAACATTATTTAAAATTCAATTTAAATATTCAAACTCAAAATATTTGCTTTCATTTACCAATACACAAAAATACATATAGAAAAATTTCTACAGTACACGAAATAAAAGATACAACATTACATATGTCAAATACAACAAATACATCTGTTGATATACAATAATACATATGTCAATACAAGAACAATACATAAAAAAAACAACAATACATATGTTGATACAAATACATAAACAAACTGTTTGTGGGACACCGGGGCACTACTCGGAAGGCAGGGTTTCATAAAAATGGCAGAAAATTATGGCAGAAAAACTGAAAAAGATATGTTGCTTCTGGAAAAGGGACAAAAACCTAAAGATGCAGGAACATTCAAAAGCCTGAAAAAGGCCCCACGTTGGGCGCCATTTTTGTAACGATAATATTTTGCCTACCACAGGGGCATTAATATAAGGTAGAAAATTGGGGGAAGAAACTATTGGGGGTGGAGATAGGGCAAGCAAAATATACGTTACTTGTGCGAACGGACACTCAGGGTTTCGTAGGAGAGCTGGGGTCGTGGATAAGTAAAGATAAAGGGGATAGAATGGGGCAACTACAAAAAAAATGAAATAAAGGGCTCTTGGGATAAACAAAATAAAAATTAAACAAGAAACACCTCAAGGAATTTAATATAGGGCGCCACTTGAGGTGCCTAATTATGCCTATTACAACCACTAGTTGTAACTAGGGAAATAATTAGAAAAATAAAATCAAAACATATCTTTTTCAAATAAATCAAAAAGGGTTAGCTTAAAAAAATAAATAAAAAGTTAAGAAAATAAAATTTAACCTTTATTTATGTGTCATACCACAAACAGTTACACAAATACAGATAATAATAACAACATACACGAACAACTTACAATGGTGCTATCGGTTTACAGCAAACTCTAGACGTTGGGGACAATATTTGGGAGACATTTTGTAGCGGTTCCAACAACTAGTCGTAACTATTTAAATACTTATTATAAATCAAAATATCTTTTTAAATGGATCTTACTCACTGAGATTAACTTTTTTTTAAAAACAAAAAAAAACAAATTCAAAATTTTGGTTATGCATGTACCCAATGTCCGGAGAAAATAATGCTAACTGTCATACGCCAAGATTAAATATTAAAACTTTATAAGAATAATTAATATGACAGTTAGCCAATTCCTAAAATTAATAATAATCAAAATGTCCATTTTTACTTTAAAAATTTTAACAAAAAAAAATACCTGATATTACTGACTATTGTATCTCCTTTAAAAGTTTTGGCGTTGGAATTGGACTCTAAAATACAGCAAAACAAACAAATGAGTCTCACAAGCTGCAAAATGTTCTGGAGTGACTAACGACAACAAATAGATGATGAAAGCTGGGCACTAGATTATCTTGTCGCAATCTTCAAGGCTTAGCTTTTCAAAAACTCAGGCTCTTGCTCGAAACCATATGGACATTTTTTAAACTGATCGAAACGCCGTGTTTCAAATCCCTCAGGTAAAACACAGCACGAACAAAATCGGCGAGTAACTCAGACAAAAACTGACACATTACATCTGAGTATAAAATTCACCTCTTCATAAAAAAATTGTTGGTTCCTTGAAGAGTACACACCCAGGCTCTTTTCCCGTCAAGATCTTGAACCAACCTCAAACTGTAACTATACATGTTACCAAACTTCACTATTTCTAATAACAAAAATAAAACAATAACCAAAAACCATTACGAATTTGACGAAAATTCGGACTAAACAAACGAAACCAACTGCCCTTGACAGCGGTTCCACCGATAGTAAAGCAGAGATTCTCTCGCAAAAATTGGACGCAAATCTTAAAAAACACTTATAAGAATGCGACGTAGTTTCTTTGGGACGCATTTACATGAAAAGAAATCGCCGCAGTAAAATAAACAACAATTAAATGGATTTATTACTCTACGACGTTAGAATGATTGAAAACACTTTTCGAAAGATACGAACTAAAAAACAGAAAACATTCTTCGTTTTATTAAGACGATTTCATATACGAGGCGACTTTAAATATACTTCAAAGAATCAATCAAATTTAAAATGCTACACCATTTATGTCTTCTATATTGCAGGCTCTTCTTATGTTTTATCTTCTATCCCTATCCAACAGACTTTTCCCTGATATTCTTTGGAGTATTTTCATCTCTGTTGTTTCTAGTAGTCGTCTCGTTTTACATGTATCAGATCTTGTCTCCGCCGTGTATGTTAGTATAGGTCTAATTGCTGCTTTATAGATTCTTGTTTTTATGTCTTGTCTTAGGTGTTTCTTCTTCTAGATTGTGTTATTAAGACCTGGATCTCTTGTGTAAGAGATCCTGCCGCTTTGCTTGCTTTTAAGCTTTGTTGCCGTACTTCTTCTTTAACAAGCACTAATTTGATGTCCATTGAAAAATTGTCAAAAGTAGTTTGGTTTTACCACAATACACATCAATGTGTGCAACAGTTTACAAAAAAAATTGTTTAAACGTGAGTGCTATGAAAGGTAAACTGAAAACTTTAAGTCTCGCTGAAAAGTTGGAAGGTCGAAGCTGTGAAGAGCTGTTAAAGAAAGAAATATCTTTCTAAAGATTATAGCTTACGGTTTGGAGACAGTAGCACTTACCAAAAAATCTGCCAAAAAATTAGAAACAACGCAAAGAGCAATGGAACGAATCATGCTTGGAATATCACTAAGAGACAAGATTAGAAACACCGAGATAAGACGTAGAACGAAGATTAGGGATATTGTGGAAGAAATTACAAAAATGAAATTGCGCTGGGCAGGTCACATAGCCCGATATAATGACAACAGGTGGACACGGAGAATTCTAGAATGGAGACCAAGGACGACAACAAGAAGCATGGGAAGACCTCAAAAAAGATGGGTAGATGACATAAGAGCAGTGGCAGGCAAACAATGGATTAGATTGGAGCAAGATAGAGAAAGATGGAAGCAATTGGGAGAGACCTACATTCAGGAGCGGATGGAAAATGGTTGACAAAGAATAGCTTACCAATATTAAAAAATGAATTATAAAACAAATTCAAAACAGTCAAAATGTGTCCTGGAAAAGACGATGAATTGTAGAATTTCCAGTCTTGGAGGAGTGCTTACTTAAATGGTTTAAGCAGTGTCAGAGCAAAGTATTAGTACAAGTGTACCACTGTCGCAAAAAAACACCAAAATATACTCGAAATCAGTGGAAGTGGCTAATTTGAGGGCCAGTAATGGCCGGCTAGAAAACTTCAAAAAAAACATGAACTTGCTTTTAAAAAGGTTTGTAAGAAAAGTGCATGTATTAAAATTAAAACTTGTAACAAATAGAAAAGTCAATTTCAAGATGTGTTATATGGTTACATGTGACAATATCTTCAATGCTAAGACTGTTGCTGTAACAATCTTTAAAAATGATAAATGCTATGGTGAGCAACATAGCTAGGAACGTTTGACAATTATGCTAGCAGCCAATATGTAGGGCACAGAAAAACTCTCACCATTAGTCGTTGGAAAATCTTTTTCAGATATAAATAACTACATTGAAATGTCAAGCCACTACAAAAGCATGAATGAGTTCTGGCTCATAAATATTGATAAGAAAATGGCCAAAGAGAAAACAAAAATCTTGTTGTTCGTTATATAATTTAAAATATTTAAAAGAAGTAATACCAAGATCATGGCTAAATGTTAAAAGTTAGTACTTTTTTAGTGCAATATTTTTTTATTCAAAGGAAATAATGTTTTATGTGTTGAAATAATGTTGGTTTAAAATAAATAACAATTTATGTTCGAAGCGTTACTCTTTACAATATCAGCATACCATTCGCTGCTCAAATACAAACACGCAAAACCCCATATTACCTTTTACGAAAGATGCAGACGAATTATAAATGAATTCAGGGACACGAAAGGAGCCTCCACGAGATCAATAGTGCCACATCAACTGCAAAAGAAACACTATTGACGGCGTCCCCTGGAAACGTCTACTAGTAGACGGCTAATCCTTCCAACACCGGACCAAACCAAATCCGATGGCAAAGATCAAGCCACAACGGTTCTTCTCAGAGCCAACACTGACAGTAGCGAGCATAAATATCGAGGGCATCACTACAGCCAAACAAGACATTTTATCAGAATTCTGCATGAACACGAAATGTGAGGTATTGTGCATCCAGGAAACCCACAGAGACCTAACTGCAGCGAGACCGAAAGTCTCTGGTATGAAACTGATTGCGGAGATACCACACAATAAGCATGGGAGCGCGGTATTTGTGAGAACTCAAACCATAGTCTCATCTGTGGAAACAACAAATGTACACGGTATAGAGATAATAACCACTGAGATCGGAAAATGCACAATAACCTCGGTATACAAGCCCCCAAACCAGCCTTTTATATTTTCACCCCCAACTAATTTTCAATCACAAGCCAATCAACTTGTACTGGGAGACTTTAACAGTCACAGTTTACTCTGGGGCTATGCAAATTCGGACGCAAATGGAAACGCAGTAGAAGCATGGGCCGAAACGAGTGGCCTCACGTTAATCCATGATCCTAAACTTCCACCATCTTTTCGTAGCAAAGTTTGGAAAAGAGGATATAACCCGGATATCTGTTTCTTCAAGCAACAACCTCGAAGACCGATGTACCAAAGTAGTATATGGCCCCATACCAAAAACTCAGCATAGACCAATTGGTATAAATATCTTCCCAATTGTCAGACCACAAGCTATTCCATTCAGAAGGAGATTTAACTTCAAAAAGGCAAACTGGCAAAAGTATGCAGACATGCTAGATTTTGAACTACTACGCCTTGAACCAAAAGTAGAGAACTACGAAAAATTCGTAGAGGTACTCAAAAATGTGTCTAGAAAAACTATCCCTAGAGGATGTAGACAACAATACGTTCCCGGGATGTCCAGCGAGTCCAAAGAACTAATGAGTACATACGAAACCCTCTATTCCACTGACCCTTTTAGCCAAGAAACGGTTGACTGCGGAGCAGTACTACTCCAACAGCTAAGTCAAGCCAGACAGGAAAAGTGGATTGAGACCCTGGAAAAAATGGACATGACACATAGTAGCAAAATAGCATGGAACCTTGTAAAAAAACTCAGCGGTGATCCAAAAGAACATAAACCACCTTGCAAGGTTACAGCAAATCAAGTCGCTACTCAACTCCTTACGAATGGAAGAACTACGAACCGATATAAGGACCCAAACACTAGGAGAAGATTGGATTCGGAGACAAACCACCTAGGAACTCCTTTTACTCTAAAAGAACTTCACGACGGTCTGAACAGGTTAAAAAACGGGAAAGCTGCAGGTGTGGATGATATATGCAGTGAACAAATAAAGCATTTAGGCCAAGGAGCAAAAAACTGGATCTTGCAATTTTATAACACGTGCTGCAAAACCTGCAAAATTCCAAAATCATGGAGGAAATCTAAAGTAATAGCCTTGTTAAAACCAGGAAAGGATCCAGAAGACCCCAGTAGCTACAGACCTATTTCGCTATTGTGTCACTTTTTTAAACTATACGAGAGACTCATACTCGCCAGAATAGAAAAAAATGTCGACAAGCACCTCATCCCACAACAAGGAGGATTCAGACCTGGCAAATCTTGCACCGGTCAAGTCCTCGCATTAACAGAACACATTGAAGAGGGTTTTGAAGAAAAACTTATAACAGGGGCTGCTTTTGTAGATCTGACAGCAGCCTATGACACAGTAAGGCACAAAACATTGCTCCGCAAATTATACGATACTCTCAATGACCACCATCTGGGAAAGGTCGTATATTCCTTACTGCAAAATAGACGTTTTTTCGTTATGCTGGAGGGTAAAGTAAGTAGGTGGAGAGTTCAAAAAAACGGCCTCCCACAGGGAAGTGTTTTAGCACCAATGCTCTTCAATATATACACAAACGATCAACCTACTCCGACCGAAACCAAGCACTTCCTCTATGCTGACGATCTTGCAATATGTGCTCAAGGAAATAGTTTTAAAGAAGTGGAGGAGAAACTCGAAACTGTCTTAAAAACAATGACAGCGTACTACCTGCAGAATTCTCTGAGACCCAATCCCTCTAAAACCCAAGTCTGCGCTTTCCACCTTCGCACAAAGGAAGCCAAGCGAAAACTCCAAATTGTGTGGAATGGTAATACATTAGAACACACAAACCAACCTATATATCTTGGAGTAACTCTGGACCGGTCCCTCACCTACAGACAACATTGCATAAAAACAAGAGGGAAAGTAACAACTAGGAACAGCATACTCAGAAAGCTAACGGGAAGTAAATGGGGCGCACGTCCTGGCGTTTTAAGAACAACGGCACAGCACGTGTTTCTCACTGCTGAATATGCATGCCCCGTTTGGAGCAGATCTGTCCACACCAAACAAGTTGATACTGCGCTAAATGAGACATGCAGGATAGTAACAGGGTGCATGAAACCAACGCCACTTTCAAATCTATATAGAGCAGCGGGTTTTGCAGAACCCTCAACACGCAGAGGCGCTGCAGAACACATAGAGAAAATTAAACAGATCGCGGACGATCGGCATGCCCTGTACAAAACTCGAACACCACGAAAGCGACTAAAATCTAGGAAAAGCTTCCTTGGAACAGTGAAGGATGAACCGCCTGAGTATTTTCCACTTCCCCAGGTTCAATGGGCCGGCCAGACCCTAGACTTTAAAACGTGGAAAACCTTAAATAGGATAAGAACGGGGGTTGCTACAGTAAAATCAAACATGGCAAAATGGGGAAAAATAAACCAAGATGATGTGAACTGTGACTGTGGAGAAACACAGAATATGGAACATCTTCTTACATGCAGAAACTGTCCTCATCGATGTACCCTTGAAGATTTGTGGCTCGCCAACAAAGATGGAACCGACGTAGCCCGATACTGGGCCGAAATTTTATGAATGACATGTCCGGACACGATAAAGTAAAGTAAGTATAAATGAATTAAACCTTAAAGCCCCCGAAATCTATCCTATCAAGATACTAACTGCCCCTTTTTGGCGAATATCTTCTCCTCACATAAATTCGGATCTATTATCAGAAAATGAGAAAGAAAGCAATCGTCATCTAATTAATTCTAAATATCAAACCTAAATTTCTCAATTTTTATCCTTCAAACAGTTATTTACAGATGATCTAAAAAAGAACGTTGTGTAGCATCTGTCTTTGTAACAAAGTATGAAAAATAAAAAAATATAAACTAGCGGAGACCAATAGTATTTTAACAGGAGAACTCTTTGCAAAATATACAGCCATATGTCACATTATAAAATGTCCTGAAACTGACTTCACTTCTTAATAATTACTGATACACTAAGTTCTCTTGAAATTATCTTAAAAATCGATTCTTCCCATCCTGTGGCCAAACTCATTAGACAAGAATTGCACAATCTTAATCACAGAAACATTGCTTTCCTGTGGGTAGCATCCCATATTGGAATCATGGGAAACGATCTGGCCGATAAATATGTACGAGAAGCCTTAGAGGACACAACTATTGAGATTTATCCAAAAACTCCAACGACAGATCTCAAATCATCTTATCTTTCCACAGCAAACTACTTAACATATGGAATAGCAGATGGCACAAGAAACAAGCAAAATTACTTGAGATAAAACCAATATTTCAACCATGGTCTGATAGTTCCACCAATAGTTTCCTTAGGTTATCATCACACGACTGCGGCTTGGTTATAGTCGCCTTACGCATGGATATCTGATAACAAGGGATTCCCAACGGGAGTGTTTATGCTTGCAAGACCCGCTAACAGTAAAACACCTTCTAGTGGAGTGTCCGTTACACAGTGCGGAAAGATGTAAATTCGGAAATCCGGAGAAATTGTGAGGACTATTCTTAAAGTGCGGTGCTAAAGTGATTATCCAATATCTAAAAGCAATAAACTATTTATACAAAATTTAATTGTTAGGTATGCTATTCAATTATTGTTAATACTTTTTCTTTTTTCACTAATAGCCTTACAGGCTGATGCGAGTTTGTAAATAAAAAAAATATATATGTGGTACTTGTTTAGCTTGAATTTTTATTTATTTCATCTCTCTAACTTAAAATTAGTAAGAATGAATCTAAACCTCTTTATGTCGAACTAAAATTCGCCTCAGTCTAAATCCTCCAAAGTCGAAAACTCTATAACTCAAATTTTTTGTCGTCTCCCTTGATGTTCAACTTATAGAGATTCTACTGTATATTATAATATATAAACTGCATTTTTACTTAAATTTGGTATATCGTTTCCATAAAAAATATCTTGTCTATCGAACTGCAACTTGAACAAACAAGTACATAACGGAACTTTTCCGACAATTTTTTAAAATTAACTACCGTTCCCAAAAACTCCAAATGTGCTTTTCAATGAAGAAATATGCTTTAACAACTTCGGAACTTCAACTTCAGCGCTGCCAAAGTAAACTGTAACATATTCTGCATCCGTAATGTGATATCAGCCAACAAAAACTTTAGTTCTCTGGTCTTGGCAGCAGCATTCGCCCATAAATCTTATTCCAATACATATTTACAACAATTTTATGATAGTTTCGAAACTCCCAACTTATTACTGGTGATATAAAACATAAATTTGGAGTTGTGCATCCAGAACGAATCTCTGGAATGAATGAAATTTAAGGGGATTTGCTGTTGCAACAAGAAGCGGAGTTGTGACGAAATCTGATTTTAGGAGTTGTGTAGTTTTATTGAGGCACTATAAACTATTGTGATATTACCGGTTAACACAAGAACAACTTGATGTTGAATTGAAGTAACGTAATTTGTTTACTATAGAGAAGGAGTATGAACTTTTTAGTTTATGAAGTTTTAAGTAAACGTTGACGAATAATAAAATTGTATATTTTTTATATTAAACACAAAATATTGCAAACATTGCCGATTTTTCATAATTCTATTGAAATTTGGATAAAGGGAGTAATTAGAGGTTTTATTACAACTGTCTAGAAATACACACCAAAAAACGACATATATTAGTGGAAATACTAGTGAAGTTTTAGGAGATATTCGTTGGAATTTCCGAGGTTTGAATTTGTATCAGCCCAAGTGTCTGATGAGGCTGGGATAGGCCGAAATGATTCATAACACTTTATTGATACCGATTCGAGTACGAGAGGTTTAACGAATTTGTCTTCCTAGGCCATATATTTGGCAATTTAGTTCATCAAAGCGATAGCAGCTTTTGCTAGAAGATTTATTCTTTTACATATTTATATATATACAAAACAGGAGGCGAAAGTAAGAAAATAATGAGTACCCATTTCAGGAGAAAAAATAATTATAAAGAAACGTGGAACATTCCGGGATCAAATGAAACTAATTAAATACACCACATCTTAATACAAGAGAAATTCACCAATTTAATAACAAATGTAAAAACGTGCAGATGGGCTGACGTAGACTCAAAGATCCCAAAGACCTAAAAATCACTTTTTGGTTAGAATTAATATGAGAGAAGCAATAATTAAAAATTATAAAAGAAAAAGACAGTGCAACGTAAATTTAATTGTGAAAAACTGGAGAAAATTTGAGGTAGTACAGGATTATCAAAAGGATATACAAGAAACCCACGCCAAAGAAGAGTACTACTGTGAGTAACATACGACAAAAGTTCTTGAAAATGACAAAAAACTATAAAAAAAAGCAACGTCGAAGAACATACCAAAAAAAGACGACCTAGAAAGACCTGTATTTTAGCTTAAAGAGGTGAAATACATTAAAACTGGGTATCAGCGAAGAACGACGAATGTAAAAGATAGGCAAGTAAACCTAATAGTGGACGAAGACCAAATATGTGAAAGATGGAAAGAATATTTCGAAGAGATGCTAAATCACGGAGTGACTACTGAAAAAAAAAATATTATTTTCCTAAACCTCAAATAGTGATAAAAAACAATACCAAAGCCCAAAAGAGAAGAAATTGAAGAAATAACAATAGATATGAAAAATCAAAAAGGAGAGGGAAGAGGGGCATTGTGGTAGAGAATTTAAAATATTGAGAAGAGGCTTTAATAAAGCAACATAATGAGCTAATACTAGAAGTACGGAATGCCAAAGGAATGCCTCAAGAATAAATAGATCCGGCACTATTTTATACAAGGAGCACCAATGCTTAACATACGCTATTGATGTGGACTTCATTGCGAGAAATGGAAAATAACTGGTAAATATAGCAAAAAGACTGATTCGGGAAAGCTCTAAAATGATAAATAAATGACTGAAAGTTAATATTAATAAATTGAGTTACATGGAAATCTCGAGCAAAAAAGAAATAAACACCAGGGGATCCTTTAAATTGGAGGTAGACGATGGATCAGTTGCAGAATTCTGGGAGTTGGATGAATATATGTACTTAGGTACTCTTATAGATCAGATATATAGGGAAGAAACTTAAATCAACCTGAGACTGACCAAACATAACAGGTGAGCTGGAACCATGAGCAAAATAATTAATGCCAAATGTATATCTCGTATTACAAAATTAAGAGTTTACAAAACTATAAAATCCACAATGCTTTACGCTGTCGAGACATGGACTGTGAACAAAACACATATACAGAATACATATACATACATATACAGAACAGATTAAAAGCATAAGAAAGAAAGATACTTCGCAGAATATTTGGTGAAAAAGTAGTAGAGGGAGAATAGAGAAGACGAACTAATGCAGAAGTGTACCATTTGTATGCTAACCCTGCAGTAATAAAGGGAGTAAAAAAACGTAGACTAGAATGGCTTAGATATCTAAAAAGAATGCAAGGTAAAAGACTAGTCAAAAATATTGCTTGGAAAGTACCAGAGGCCCAAAAAAAATATAGGAATCCAAAAAAGAAATGGAGAGATGTAGTGATGGAAGATGTGAGAGTGATGAGAATCAGAAATTGGAAGCTAAAAACTAATAACAGAAAGCGATGAAAATTATCCATCCAGCAATGGGCCTAAAAGGGCCCATTGCTGGATGGATGGCCCACGTTGTACATACATTATAACTACCAATGGTGAAACGTTATAAACATGGAAAATAACGCGTAGAAAGACTAGAAAACTGTTTGTTTTACTTTTTTATCCGGATAGTGGTCACTTGGAAAAAAGGCGACAAAACTCAATGACGGGCAAGTTAGTAGAAGAGTATTTAATGGAGTAAATGTATAATGGTATGCGAGACACTAAAACTCATACTATTCTGTATAGCGGTAAAGATGAAGGAAATAAAGAACTCGGAGTAGCCTTTATCGTAGATAATACAATGAAGCACCTGATAACAGACTTTCAAGCCATCAGTGAAAGAATCTGCAAGCTTAGGATAAAAACTCATTTCTTTTACGTAACCTTTATAAATGTACACTGCCCTACAAATGAACAGGAAGATGACACTAAGGTAGCTTTTTATCAAGATCTAGAACGAATCTATGACTCAATACCAGGAAACGACATTAAAATGGTGATAGGTGACACAAACGCCAAAATCGGAAAAGAAGAAGAGTACATAGGGGTAATAGGGAAACATAGTCTGCATAGAGACACAAATGAGAATGGTCAGTTTCTAATAGACTTCGCAGCTGGAAAGAATATGGTTATCAGTTCGACCTGCTTCCCACATCGGAACATACATAAGGGCACTTGGATATCACCTGACGGAAACACAGTCAATCAAATAGACCACGTACTGGTTGAAAGAAGAATGGCCACAAGTATATTAGATGTAAAAAGTAGGCGTGGAGCAAGCTGTGACTCCGACCATCTACTAGTACAGATACGGTTCAGATGTAAAATCAGTCGACAAGCAAAGGAAAAATATCCGAAACAAGAAAAACTAAACTTAGATAACCTAAAAGTCTCTGAGGTACAAGAAAGATTTGAGAGAACAGTGAGTGAAAAATTACTAGAAGAAAACATAGAAGAATTCACAATAGAAAATCATTGGAACACCATAAGCACTATCATACTAAACACGGCACAAGAAGTTCTTGGAACAAACACTCAACGGAGAGAAGAACAGTGGTTCGATGAAGAATGCAAACAAGCTATTCACGAAAGAAATGAAGCACATAAGAATATCATACTCAGACGAACTAGAGAGAGAAAGGACAGAAGTTGAGAATAAAAGACGAAGAGCTGATAAACTATGCAGACAGAAAAAGAGACGGTACGAAAACAACCGGATACTAAACATAGAGAGGGCGTTCAAGAAAAACGAAACACGCAGTGCATACCAACTTATCAAACATTTAAGACAGGGTTACAAACCGAAGACTAGCCTATGCAAAAATAAGAATGGGGAAATAATTAGCGATATGGACGAAATTAAGATAACCTGGATGATGTATTTTAAGGAATTATTAAACGAAAGGGCACAAACACCACTACAACAGCGGCAGCAGCAGATAGAACAGGAAGGTCAACAACAGGAGCTGTGGGAAGATGGAGAAGATAATGAATTGGCTAGACCTCCAACGCTAGAGGAGGTTCGAACAGCAATCCAAATGCAAAAAAGCCATAAAGCGCCGGGAATAGATAAGATACCGGCAGAACTGTTCAAGCAGGGAGGAACAAATTTGATAGAACAGATGTACCAGCTTATACAAGAAATATGGAGAGAAGAAAAAATCCCACAACAATGGAAGAAAAGTATAATCTGCCCTATTCATAAAAAAGGAGACAAACTGTTATGCCAGAATTATAGAGGCATCTCTTTACTTTGTTCGGGATACAAAATACTCACAAACATTCTTAATCGAAGACTTCAACCCTCACTGAAAAAATATCGGGGAATATCAAGCAGGGTTCAGGCAAAATAGATCTACTATTGACCAACTATTTACAGTTAAACAAATACTAGCCAAAGCATGGGAATATGACATAGACTAGAATCTCTTTGTAGATTTCAAGCAAGCCTATGATTCAATAGATAGAACAATACTACCTAATATATTACAAGAATTTGGCATACATCAAAATTAATAAGACTAGTGCAAATGACAATGACAGAAACAGAAGCACATGTAATGTATTCAAGGACAGATCACTGATGCGTTTATGACAACGCAAGGACTGAAACAAGGTGACGGACTGGCTCCAACACTTTTTAATCTTGTTCTTGAATATGTAATTAGACGGTTGACGGTGAGCAGAAATAACATACTTACAAACAAATCTACCCAATTAGCAGCATACGCAGATGACATAAACATAATGAGCAGAACAAAGACTGTGGCAGAAGAAACCTACGTTCAGTTGAAAACAGAGTTCAGAAGTTGTAGGACTAACAATAAATACAAATAAAACAAAACTACTCATAC
>OU898276.1:194620492-194717992 GCA_918026665.1 Diabrotica balteata | reverse complement strand
ATCACTTTTGATTGACGGGAAGAGATATGTTGGAGAAGAAATTATCTAAGATCCATACGAAAATTCCGGGCTGAAGGAAGGCCAATCTTCTACCAGGATGAATCGTGGGTAAACTCAGGTCATACTCTAAAAAAAGTTTGGTCAGATAAAAATATATTAAGCTCCAGGCAAGCCTTTATGGAAGGTTGGTCTACTGGTATCTCCCACCTTCTGGTAAAGGCAGTAGATTAATAATTTCTCACATTGGCAGTGAAAAAGGATTTGTTAAGCATGGTTTGTTGGAATTTCAGTCCAAAAGCACAGAAGACTATCACGAGGAGATGACAGCTGATGTTTTCGAAGAGTATTTTGTGCAGATGATTGAACACATACCACCAAATTCAATTATAGTATTAGATAATGCACTTTATCATTTACGACTAGTACAAAGACTTCCAACGACTGTGTGGCAAAAACAGGATATTCTTGACTGGCTGCGGAATAAGTACTGCCTTACGAAGATGGAATGGTAAAAGCAGAACTTTTAAAAATTGCCCGGCAACACAAATCTAAGTTCAAGAAATACGTAGTTGACAAAATGGCGGAAAGGAGAAACATCACAGTCCTTAGACTTCCACCCTACCACTGCGAAATAAATCTAATTGAACTTATTTGGGCACAAATGAAAAGTTATGTGGCTAGAAAAAATACGTCATATAAAATACAAGCTGTACGTGAATTGTTATACGAGTCTTTACAACACATTACAGAACAAAACTGGAAAGATGCAGTAAGACATCTAATAGAAGAAGAACAAAAAATGTGGGATCTTGATAACATAATTGATGCGACCGTAGAGACACAACCGCTAATTATTAACCCTCAAGACGACTCGGATTCCGAAGTTGATCCTATTTATTTTGAGTTTGAATAGTTTTCTAATCGTAATTATATAAGGTAAGTGATAGTAGTTGTAATCGTAAGGTATTAAAGGGAAAAGGCGCAAAACGTCGCCTGTCAAAATGTTCAATGTGTTTTAAATGTATCGATTTTTTTTCAAATGCTGAGAAAACTTAAAAGCCTTTTTGGAAAAATTTAAAGGCAGAATAAAATAGTTATTAGAATAAATAAAAAGTTTCTTTTGCATGCAATATTTCAATTAAAAATTATACTATATTCTCTCTTTAATTTTTACCCCTGTTGCATAACATAATAAAATAAATATTGTAGAAGTTTTCAGGGACTTTCTGTAATATACATCAGTATACACATTATAATACCTCAGGGTCTTTCTGTAATATACATCAGTATACACATATAATACCTCAGTAATAATGTAATCTTTCATTCTGCTTTTAAATTTTTCAAAAATATTTATTAGTTTTCTCCGAATTCGAAAATAATGGATACATTTAAAAACACATTTTGTGCCTTTCCCCTTAATTAAATAAATGTATCTTTTACAAATGGCAAAAAACTTTATTTTTGAATAAAATATTTTATTTTATTTTAAGTTTTATTTAAAACAAAAATACAATTTAAAAAATATATTTATTTAGTTCAAATAAATGTTTCAATCATATACTCTACAACACGGCCAAAATACGTTCCTAATCGGATTATAAGCTTGACCGCTGTATTTTATTCCGGCAGATACAAGGTGGGTTAGTCGAAAACATCTTAAATCGTCAGTTTCAGGTTGCTTTTTACTATTATATCGTATTACCTATCCTCTCTGTATTTCAGTTCTCTAATTAGGATTAAACTTGTAGTGAGCTATCAACAAATTGTGAACCGAGTATAACTGTTCAAGACAACATCGCGACATTTCGAACATCTGCTAGTTCATTTTTTAGTAAATTGTTGGTAAAAACGATCATCAATTTGATTAGTGCAACATTTTCGCCCTTGCACTAGTCTTCGATAGTACGACCCTGTTTCATTATATCGCTTTACCTTGCGATTGATGCTGGAATGATGTCTTCCTAACAAACCTGCAATGTATCGCATTGAATATCCTTCATCTAGGAGAGTTGATGCTCGCACCGCCTCCTCCATTGACAAATTTCTTTGGCGGTTCATTTTTTTATTTGATTTTTATGCAAATGAACTTTTAAACATGCATGTGATGAAAAATATTACAACAAAAAGTTTGTTTCTCACAAGCACTTTGCTTTAAGCACTTTTTATGAAAAGTTTAACTCAGTTTTAGTCTAAACCGAAGTTTAATACAAATTATTGTTAAAACAATACTATTATTAGCTTACATAACAACTTGTCACTGTCAAACTAGATCCATAGGCAACTTGTCGTACAGTAAATTATTAATAAATAAAGATTATTGAGAAAAATATGAGGGGTGCGTTAATTTTGTCCAGGAGGTTATATTATGAAACCAATCCATAACGGTTTTCGTCGAAATATCAATTAAATAGTGTTTGTATTTATCACATAAATTTTGTAATACAAACCAAACTTAATTTAGTTTTTATTCTACAGAAAGCATATAATGCTTCAACTTTTCACATTACAATTCTTTTGTTGAAGTAAATGGTTCAACCGAGAGATGATTAATGCACTTTAAAAAACTCATTCAAGAACTGTTAGCCCCGAAGGGTCTTCAAGGCTTAAAAATATCCAAATTGCGATTTGCTCATGGAAGTTCGTTGACTCATTGACTTCAGAAAACCGTTACGATTACATAAATAGTCGTATGCATATCAGAAAAGCCATCAATTACCGAACATGACGATCAACATTCGACGGTTCTGAACGCGTTATACAACAGAAACTTCTAAGTCATCCATCGGGTTATTTATCTTAAATTTGGCTGGAGGATGGCGGTGGTGTGATGTAGGGTAAAGTGGAGCAATATGAAAAAGTATAGAAGAACGTATATTATGTCGTCAAAATAGGTACGACAAAATAGCTGGTGACAAAATAGTTGAATTATTAATGGAATCAAACGTTTACTTTACAAACTTTGTATATATCTTTTGACAATATAAAATTTTGATCTGTATTTTAAATTCAAAAATACCAAACAAATTATATTTATGTGAATTAATCTTCGTCTTCTTCTTCTACGGCGCTTAAGACCAAATTGAGCTTTGGCCTTCTTTATCTTTTTCCTCCGCCCTTTCTTGTCTGTGGCTTATCTTCTCCATACAATGACTCCTTAAGGGGTTTGTGCGTCGCTGTTTACTGTGACTTCCAGCGTTTTTTTTGGCTTTCCCACAGGTCTTTTTCCCTGCATTCTAGCATTTAGTGCTCTTTTTGGTAGCTTATCCTCTCCCATGCTTATTACATGCCCAGCCCCTCAATAACCCTTCTACCGTAAGGTGTTGGGTGTAAAGTCGCTTTTTAGATTTCATATACAAACTTCCTCCAATTCTTCTTGTTGCTTGCCAATTTTTCGCTTGCTCCTTGATGACTCCTCTTCTGTCTAGGATGGCGGCAATTTCATCGTCCCAGGTCTTCATGGGTCTGCCCCTTGGTCTTTTTAAGGTTCTTCTCGCTTACCAGACTTGTTTCACTTGGCTTTTTTTATCCATCCTTACCATGTGGCCATACCATCTCAGTTGGGCTTCTTCGATTTTCTTCTCTATTGACTGGACTTTAAAGCGTTCACTTATTTCATCGTTACGTATCCTGTCCAATATGGTCACCCCTAGTACTCTTCTTAGATACTTCATTGATATACTTTGCAGTTTATTTTTTAGTCTGGTGGTGAGCGTCCAGCTTTCACATCGAAATGTTAAGATAGGTACAAAAACTGTGTTATCTTTGCTTTTTGGGATACTTCTTTTTTCGATAGGAATGTGCTTTTAATTGCGTGGTATATCCGAGAAGCGTTTGCTATTCGATTGTTTATCTCTGCTTCTTGTGTACCCCTACTCTTTAGTTGCACTCCCAGGTATTTGAAGGTGTCAACTTGTTCTAAAGTATAGTTATTGATTTTAATGTTTGTATGTTGGTCTGTTTTCCCACATAACATGACCTTGGTTTTATTTCATTAATTCTCAGATTACGTTTTACAAATTTATCTCTCCATATTTGGAGGTTTCTCTTAAGTGCGTCGTCGTTCCTTCCAAATATGACGAGGTCATCTGCAAATGCGCACTTCGCTATCTGTATCATTTCAAGGTTTCTATCTCCAACAAATATTCTCGATGTTTCTTCTCTAGTTTCCTTCATTATATTATCTAGTACAATTATTGAACAGGATATGGCCTAGCACACCTATTCCATATTATCTGTTCTTACTCTGTTTATTGGTTCTTGTATAGGCTCATAATAGCTTTTCTTAGTTTGCTGTCTACTTCTCTATTTCTTAGGCTTTAGTCTATTTCGGATCGCGGGGTTCTATCAAATTCTTTTTCGAGGTATATTAAGGCTTGGTTTCGTGCATTTTGTGTTAGATGCTTGAGTATAAAAATATGGTCATGGATGTTTCTTCCCTTCCTGAAACCGCTCTGTGCTCTTTCGTAAACTTTGGAAGGGATACTCAGGAGAGTTATACCTCTGTATTTGCTGCATTCTCGTCTGTAACATTTTTTTGAAATGGGTAGAATAACGTCCACTTCCCAGTCTTTTGGATCTTGCTCTCATTACATGCTTTATTGCAAACTTTTCTAAGCATTATATTTCCATTTTCTCCAATATTTTTTAGCATTTCCGCAGTTATCTTATCATAGCCAGCTGCCTTTCCTCTTTTGAGCCTGAGTGTTATTTCTCTTATTTCTTCTATTACTATTTCGTTTTGGTTTGGGTTCTCATGTAAGGTTTCTTTAGTGTTGTCTGTTTCATTATTATAGTCTTTTTGAGTCAGAAGGTTTTCAAAATATTCTCTCCACCTGTTCATAATACTTTCGTTCTCGCAGAGGATGTGGCCATCTTTGTTTTTAATTTGTTTTGGTGTTTGTTGTCTGTTCTCTGTTCTTAGGCTTCTCAGAATTTTGTAAAATAGGTTTTGGTTAGTGTGGTAGTCTTTCTCAAGCTTATTCCCAATCACCATGTCTTTTACTTTTGCCTCTGTTGCTTATATTTTTGATAGCTTTCTGCATTCTGGTTCCCTAGATATTTCGTCCACGCTAACTGCCTGGATTTGACCTCTTCTTTTATTTCAGTACTCCACCAATTCGTACATTGTCTGTTGTTATTGATTTTAGCTATTTTGCAGATTTGCTTGCCCCCATCTAGGAGAGATTCCTTAAGTTTTTGCCAAGTTTCTTTTAAGTCATAGTTCTGGTTTAAGTGCTTTTGTAGATTGTTCACATAGCTTTTGTATTTCTGTGCTATTTTCTTATCTGCTAACTTGTATGACCTAATAACTGCGTTGGTGAGGTTTCCTGGGGTTCTGTCTCTTTTTCTTGGTACCTTCTGCGTGCGTTTTTGTTCCACACCGATACTAGTTCGGGATACTATCCAGATTATGGTCGCTGTATATTTCTGCTCACCTTCTGACTCTGACATCTTTGATACATTGTCTTAAGGGTCTGTTTACCAATACATAGACAATAATTGACTTTTCTGCTCTACTCTTGACTTCTCTGGTATATTTGTGCACATCTTTGTGTTGAAAAAACGAATTCATAATTATTAGGTCATTCTCTCTACAAAACTCTATAATTCGTTGACCATTATTGTTTCCTACTTGTTCTCCGTGTTGTCCTAGTATATCCGAGGATTCTTGGTGTTTTACGCCTACTCTACCATTGAGATCGCCAATTATTATTATGTTACTTTCTGTGCTATCTATGATCTCTGTCGCCTTTTTTAAAAAAATGTCCTTGGTGTTCGCTCTTTTAGTATCGTTTGGTCCATATATAACAAAAATGTTGACTGGTTTTTTCTCTTCGGTTGTCATTCCAATTTTTAGGATCCTTTCGGTAATACATTCCCAATTTTTATTGTTACTAGTCAAGTTTCTATTGATGAGACAACTTCTGAAGTCATTCAATTTTTTAACAGTACTTTTATTTGTGATTTTGGGTGATTTTGTTCTAAGTATTGCTAGGTACAACAATTCTTCTTTTGTCAAATTTACACTAAAGTTCTTATTAAAGCCAAATAGTTTTAATAGTTAATAAAAAGTTTAAAATGAATGGAGTAGTCTTTTTATTGTCTAGTAAAAAAATAAGTACACCTTTTGCTAAAAATCCTGGTCAGTATCATTAACAATAATTCACCAAATATACCTAATGCTGTATTATTATTGAAAGTATGAAACTTTTATGTTTAATAATATAAATAAAATGATCTACGATCGTAGACCGCGTTACCAACCGTGTCTCAGTTTACCTCGTGCGTAAAGGAGGGTAAATTTCTAAATTAATCTCAATACAATCAATCAAACTCAAAATCAATCTTGCGAGCAAGCAGGATTTAGAGCTGGATACGGAACAAATGATCATTTGCAAACCATTAAGTCGTTGATTGAAAAAACCATTAAATATAATAGACCCCTGATACTTGTCTTTGTCGACTTTGAAAAAGCATTTGATACGGTCAATCAAAGTGTAATGTTCCAAGCTCTAACACAATGGAGAATAGATTACCGATACATATCTCTCATCAGATATATCTATCTACATGCTACAGCCTGTGTAAGACTTAATGAAGATACTGGGACTTTTCGTATTGAAAGAGGCGTTCGGCAAGGAGACAACATGTCTCCTAAATTATTTACAACTTTGCTAGAATACAATGGAATACAATTGGAACAAAAAGGGCATCAATGTAGATGGAAAATTTTTAAATAACCTTAAATTTGCAGATGATATCGTTCTTATTGCAGACAGCTTTGATCAGGCACAGATAATGCTCCAAGAACTCCATACTGCCACAAAAAGAGTTGGTCTTAAAATAAATTTTTCAAAAACACAATTTATGACAAATTTAGTCCACAACAAAAACACCTCAGTAGAAGACAAAAATATTGAGCCAGTTGACTCCTATAAATACTTACGCCATGAGATCAGAATAAGTCGAGACAACCAAACAATCGAGCTGAAAAGAAGAATAAACCTCGCTTGGGCTGCATTTGGAAGGATGAAGGATATTTTTAGGTCTAAGATTCCAATGTGTCTGAAAAGAAAAGTATTTAATCAATGTATTTTGCCAGTGATGACCTACGGCGCAGAAACCCTAACGCTCACAAGAACAACGGTGAGTAAACTACAAGTTGCGGAAAAAGCAATGGAGAGAATTATATAGGGATTTCTCTACGTGATAGAATACCCAATGCTACTATACGCAAAAGATCAGGAGTAGCAGACGTTATTGAAAGGATAACAACACTAAAGTGGAACTGGGCAGGTCATGTAGCAAGATCAGTTGATGACCGGTGGACAAAAAGAATTTTGGAATGGAGACCCCGAATACAAGCTTACAGAAATAGAGGTCGACCCCCAACGAGATGGACAGATGACATAAAATGAGTGACTACAAATTGGATTCAGATGGCGCAAAATCGGACTAAGTGGAAAAGCATGCGAGAGGCCTATGTTCAGCAGTGGACTTTAGAGACTAGTTGATGATGATGATGACAATCAATCAACTCTTACTGGCTGTTCGAATTTGTGAAACTCAGCATATGCATTACAAATAAGAAATTACATATAAAACGACTTTATAAATTTTCTACCAGACCGACAAGCTTGATTAAAGATCCTCTTCACTCTTCCCCATCCACCAAAATTTCGTTCTTAAAGTAATTCGCGGTAGCGGAATAAGGGTAAGGACAAACAGAAAGCGGGATATCTGCCCGAATTTATCTCTCGTCATCATTTTCTTTAATAAATGGTGCTAATCTCCCGGAGTGACATTACCGCTTTCTTTTGTTCAAGTTGCTTATCAAGGGTGTCTCGATTCGAGCAAGATGTTTTTATTCTCGGAAACCTGTACACCCAGATGAGTAACTTCAATGGAAATTAGCTTGATAGGTATTGAAATCGGGAGAATTTCTGTTTTATAGGGTCTTCAGGGAGTCGAGCAGTGAAACTTTTGACGGATGAGAGGAGTTTTTATTTGTACATAAAAACTTATTTATGAAATGAAGTTAGATTTTGAAGATATAAGATATATACAGAACGTCCATAAACGGCTTTAATAAGAAAAGGGTTTAATATTTGAATCTTCTTCTTCTTCTTTCTAGTATGTAGGATTTAAAGCCTGTTTCTTCTTCAATATTAGCCTTCCAAATTGTCGCACCATCTTTTTCTTGTCTGCCAATACTTTTTCGTCCATTTGGTGACTTATCTCGTACTATTCGTACTATTCTATCCTCTGCCATTCTACTGATGTGTTCGTTCGACTTCTGTTTTCGTTTTGTCACCCATCCATTTATGTCTTCTATATTGCATGCTCTTCTTATATTTTTGCTTCTCTCCCTATCCAATAGACTTCCCTGATATTTGTAGAGGTATTTTTATCTCTGTTGTTTCTAGCAGTCATCTCGTTTTAGATATGTCAAGTCTTGTCTCCGCCGTGTTTCTTAATA
The DNA here is from genome assembly GCA_918026665.1 of Diabrotica balteata. Taxonomy (NCBI): domain Eukaryota; kingdom Metazoa; phylum Arthropoda; class Insecta; order Coleoptera; family Chrysomelidae; genus Diabrotica; species Diabrotica balteata. The sequence goes on along the minus strand of OU898276.1, from coordinate 194,709,510 downwards.
TATTTCTAATTGCTGCTTTATAGATTCTTGTTTTTGTGTCTTCTCTTAGGTGTTTGTCCTTCCAGCTGGTGTCATATTTGAATCTTAATTTAAGTAATTTAATGTAAGTCATTTAATGCACAAATATTAAGAATAGAGTCCTAACATAAAATTAATAGTATATTTATATGGAATTAAGTCATAATATTAAAAATAAACTATAAAAATACTATAGATAAGGCTTCACAAAAATGTTCAAGGTTGCAAATAAATACAAGCAAAGAAAATTTGGAAAATAGGGGAAAGTTTTAGACATAATGAAAGCAGAAAGCAAAACAGAAATTTGAAGAATACTGCAATAAACTAATTACAAATAAAATAAGGGAGACCAAAAATAAATGGATAATTAAAATGTGCAGACCAATTCTAGCTTTTTTTTATACATGTTGTTACGATAAGTATGACTCATAACATAACTGTAAACATATTATTTCTAATTCTATCTATTCAACGTATGGGGGATTCCAGATTAATGGTGTTTTATATATAAAGATAAATACTTTATTTTATGGAATGGAATCTTGGACCTTAAAATGCAACATCAATGAAAAAACTGGAATCATTCGAGCTGTGAGTGTACAGTAGAATATTGAAAGTAGAATATGAAAGTATCGTGGCAAGAACACGTCACAAACAAAGAAGTTGTGGGTAGAATGCATCAAGAAATGGAAATTTTAAATACAGTAAAAACAAGAAAATTAGAATATCTCGGACATATTACACTTGAAGAGAAATACACCTTGCTACAACTGATTATACAGGGAAAGATCCAAGGAAAGAGAATCATAGGGAGGCGTAGAATGTCATGGCTGCGCAACCTGGCAGAGTGGTACGGATGTATATCAAATTTCAGAGTAGCCGTCTCAAAAGTCCGAATAGCTATGATGATTGCCGACCTCCGCCGCGGAGATGGCACTTGAAGAAGAAGATATATAAAGAGGACATTTTATTGTAAACAGTTTTTAGTCTAAATATAATGTATCGAGTTTGAATTATTGTAACGCGGAAATGTAGTAGAATCGGAAAATTGTGTAAAATAAATTAGTGTTAAACCGTATATAATAGTATAAATAAATTATTTTAAGACTATAATAAATTAATAAAGACTTTAATAAACTTGTAAGTATTGTAAAAGTGTAGAACCTTTTATAATAAATAAAGTAAATAAATTAGACTTATAAATATAGTATAACGTGTAGCAATTTTTTTGGTAATCATTTTTACTTCGCTCTTCCTAGTACATTGCATATATCAGGAAAGATAAATTACCCCGTAGGCAAATTTATATCATGCAACAAAAAGTCAAGATAGTTGGTGTACATTATAAAAGGAATTAAAATAATAGCAGGATATATTACAGTTGTATCAGATGGGCTAATAAGGGATGTGTTATGTGGAATAAAGCAAGTCAATTAAAGAAGAACTCGTTGTTGAAAATGTTAATATTTGGCTGATTAAATTGGTGGTTAAAGGCTGGTTATGGACGGCGGGGGTAATATGAGATGTGGACTTTTATATTGCAATAAAACTATGAGACATGTCCACCCGTTTTCCAACGAAAGGGTTGGGGTTCTGGAAACAGAACTCGGCTCTGCCAGTAAATCCTACTCTCACGTCCTCGAAGACATAACCACCGTAATATCGCGTAACTACCGGGTATATGGCGTACAATGGTATGCGTTATATAGCAGTGGAGAGAGGGTGAAGGGCGAGTTTATGGCGCCTTAAAACTGGATAATGTCGACTGAAGAAACTAAAGAAAAATGAGAACTGAGAAAAAAGAAAAAGAAAGAAAATGAAGGGAAGAAACCCCAACAGAAAATCCTGGTCCTCCAAACTTGGGGGTTGGAGCGATGGGCCAGTCCCTCATAATCCAGAAAAAACTTTTTTAACTAAAAATTCTAACACCAAGCCTCGGAATATGAATGGCTTCGACGACGACACCTGGCAAAGAAAAGAACTTTGAAAATTGATACTTGGGACACTCAAGGCATGACTCACAAAACAATAAAAATTTTAACTGAAATGACGAAGCAAAAACTGGACACATTGTACAGTCACATTGTACGGCATCGAAACAATAGTTGTTGGAGTCTATGCGCCAAAAACCAAATAACAATTTCTGGGAACAAAAATGTCTCCAAGTTGAAAATTTAATTGATGGATCTCAGACTACGAAAACATAGAGAACAATCTCTAATCTAAAGAAAAACATCCATAGCTTCTTAAACAACTTAATTTCTATAGAAAAGTAGGAAAATCACTACAAAATTTACTCCAAGAGTCCAGATTGGAATATATGGGAGAGGAAAACAGTATGGAGGGACAACATTGGTACTACTCACAACGAGGTGCGTACTGCGTTAATTAAAATGAAAAATGGGCGATCTCCAGAACCTGGCTGTTCTCCCTGAACTTTGCAAATGACCAAATCGTTCTAGGTCAAGATTCTTATGATTTTTAATTAATGAAAAAGTGTCTACACAGAGAATATGTAAAATGGGGTTACAAGTTAGCATGAAGAAAACAGAATATTTAGTTACCAATTCTGATGCAACGTTTGAAGTGTTGATAGACGAGGACGTGGAAATCAAACAAATGGAAAAATTTAAATATGTAGATACACTCATTGATAATAAAGGTTTGGGAAAAATTAAAGACCGAATTAATCAGAGACGTAAAATTGTAGGATGCCTGAACTCCTTATGGTGGGATCGCAACATTTCCAAAAGGAACTAAAAAAAAGGGCAAACCATGGTTGTATCAGTTCTTTGTTATGGCTCTGAATTATGGACAATTAATGCAGACCTGAAGAGAAACTTGTTGGCAGTTGAAATGCATTATTTGAGAAGAAGTGCTAGAACATCAAGGCTGGAAAGGAAGACCAATGAATCCATAAGAAATAACATGAATGTTACATAAACGGTCATAGACAGAATAGAAAGAAGAGGTTTAAAATGGATCGGATGGGATGGGATACCTATTGAGAATGCCTGACGTTGCTTCCAAACGCTTCACAGATGGAGGACCCCTGGAAGAAGAAAATCTTCTCATTCGCTCATGGAATGAAGGAATTAGAAGAGCGATGGAATCGAGAGGTTTGAAAGAGGAGCATGCCTTGAACCTGGAGGATTGGCGGAGGAGAACGGGAATACGGCGATAGCCGTCTCCAAAGTGTACTGTATTTACAAGTTGGATCCTGTAATAGATATTTACCTTTTAACTAGAAGAAGTAAATATGATTTAAAAATTGAGGGTATGATTATAAAAAAGGTGGCACAACTTTAGAATGTACAAATATATCTATAAAATACATGCTTGAATACTCAATACGTATCTTACCTGATAAGAATGAGGCTGCACAAGATTACTAATAGATTTTAAATGACTAGTGGCTCAATATGATCTCGAATGAACAATATAGAAAAAATGTGCAAGTGGAAGATCACAAATATTCTCCAGGAAATTGGAAGGTAAAGAAGGTCTGCAATTACAAATACTCTCAAGGATGCTGAGAAAGGGTTAACCAAAAATGTAAAGGGGATATGCGAATGAAGAAAATAGAAGAGTAGGAAAACCTTAGATAAAGTTAAAAGCTCTGTATTATCAAAGGTAAAAAAGCATTAATAAATACAGCATGCTCCAGTGGAACCCATATCAATTAAATTAAGAAAATAAGTAAGCTAAAGTGAATATCAAACCATAAAATCAAAAGGTTACATTAAAAAGAACACACGTTTAAAAGTATTGACCAATATCCTTCCGAAACACCTAAACTACTTTTATGAAATATATTTGTATTCAAATATCGAGTATTACTACACTTTCTACACCTATTCATTACCAAAGATTCATAGTAGTAACAATTTGAATAAATTTGCATCAACTCCTCATGTTATTTATTATAATGACGCAATAAAAACAATATCTGCGAGTGAAATGGTTTAACTACCATACAAATATGAAATACACTGTCATAAACTGTCAATGTTGAACATCGTTCTCACAGTTAATTTTTTACAATAGTTTATAGCAGGATTATGTTAAATTTATTGAAAATATAAACGAGGATATTAATATGTATTTATATACAAATGTGTTTGCTTTCGTCTAAAACAAGATTGCATGCAGAAAATAGTGGCATTTTAGAAAATGGAATCTTCTACGTATTTCAGAATAAAAAAAAAGTTTTTTGTAGGTGTACTAGAAAAACTGGAGCTTTTTTAAAATTTAATGGCTTAGAAAGAGTTCCCAAATTGATATTAATATGAAAATTGAATGATATTAGAAAAATATAGCCTAAAAAGGTGAAAAAATATAGTTCACAGCAATCAACAAAATCTAATATAGGAATGATTTTTAACATAAGGAAAACACACTGGGTACAAAGAGTAGGAAAAAAAAAGAAAGAAGAGCTGAGTGAATTTGTTTTTGGTTTAATGGTCTTGGTCTTAATCAATTGGCTAGTTTGTAATCTTATTACGGATCTACACCTACACTAAATAAGACCTTTTCTATAAGGCCATGCAACTCTGCTATACCAATCCTGGGATCCCATCACGCAAGAGATGGAAAAGGAGGAGGAAGAAAAGTATCAACCTCGTAAAAAACCAAGGTTCAGCTGGCTCTGGCTGGTAACACCATATTAGGGCCCCAGTTTAGGTTACAGACAGAGAATGGTCAATGGCCTTGAATACAGAAGAGACAGACGTATCTCATCTGATGGATGGAGATGAAGAAATGAATATGGGAAACTGGTCTCTTTAGGTTAGTAAAATAGGTAACATTATTCGGACCTACTTGGATTGACGTACTTGTAACTTTACATCTACAAGAAAATCTAACAACAAAATTTCTAGAGCGCTAAAGAAAACCAGACAGACATTGCAAAAAAAGACTATGATTTTTAGAACCTGTGATGTCAAAAATTTAAACAGTAAATAACACAAGAGGTAGTTGGTTTACACCGTTTTACTCAGACACAACCAACACATAATGTCAAGTCCAACACGTATTAGATATTAGAATAAAAAAAGGTCTCGAAAGCAGTCAGGGGCTTTGGAAGCATTGCCAAAAAACGCATGCCAACAAAAACAAAAAATACCTACACGAGAAATCGCTGTCGACAAATGCTCCAAATTGCCCGAAAGAATATCCTAGGACCAGAAGAGGAGGAAAAATTGCCAAATAAGGCAAAACATTATATATAGAAGAAGTGATGCTCTGAGATAAATTACTATAATGGAAGCTCTTAAGACAATAAGGCATGTAATTAGAACAGACAATAAGAAATATAGAATTAATTAGAGCAGATAAGTGGAAAGAATATTACAAGTCTCTACTTACAAAGGTCAGGGCAAAAATTGTTGTCAGACAACCCACCAATTTAAATAGACGATTTTACAGAAGATGATGACATTTCCCCTGCAGAAATATAAAAAGATCGCTCAAAGATAAAAAGTGTAAAGGCGCCTTGTAACCTCGAAAATCTTTTTTGGGTGGTGCTAGAAAGATGCATGTGAAAGTTACGGACTGCAAATGAATCTCCAAGAAAACGAAATCAATGATATTCTCAAAAAAACCACAAAATGTAAATAACCTGATCATCAATAATACAACGATAGAAAGAGTAAAAACATATAAATATTTAGGAACGTGGCTAACCGAAGATGGAGATCAAGTAAAGGAGATCAGATCTAGAATAGAAATGGCAAGAAACACGATCATAAAATTGAAGAGATTACTTTGCAACCGTAACCTTAATCTAGAGATTCGCACAAGAATCCTACGTTGTTACGTTCTTCTCTACTTTACTATATGGCATGGAAGCGTGGACAATAAAGCAGTCTGAACCCAAAAAATTAAACTCCTTTGAGATGTGGTGCTACAGGAGAATGCATAAAATATCGTGGATTGAAAAAGTAACTAATATAGAGGTGTTACAAAGAATGAAGAAAGAATGTGAAGTCCATAAAAACTGTTAAAATTAGAAAGATTCAATATCTGGGGACATTTAATGAGGGGTGAGAAGTACGTATTACTGAGTTTGATTATGCAAGGGAAGATATAAGGGAAGAGAAACCAGGACGACGCAAAATGTCCTGGCTAAAGAAATTTGAGAGAGTGGTTCGGCTGCAGCTCATTAGAATTATTCAGAATGCGGTCAACAAAGTTAAAATAGCGATGATGATTTCCAACCTCCGCTAGGAGAAGGAACCCGAAGAAGAAGAAGAAAGATAACCAATGGAGACACTGCGGACGGCAACCAGATGGTTGGTGGAGAGCGAGTCGTGGGTTTGAAACTAGCTTTTGGAACCGGGAATGGATCCAACGGAAGAAATAGGTAAAGATAGGATAAGAGATATTAGAAAAGATACAGAAATAAACAAAAAGCTAGATGGGTACCAAATGGGCTACCAAAGATAAGAGAAGATAGAAACAGGGCGCCACTCAATTTTTTGGGGTTAAGGAGAAAATTAAGAAAACCTTAGAAAAGAAGAGAGATAAGAAAAGATATTTAGGTTCAGAGATCAAACCCAAGGAAAGATACCAACAGTAAATTATCAAATAAATCTGGTCAACCGCAATATATAAACAAATAATAAATATAATTAAGTATTACACTTACTTACCTACGAAACTTAATCAGCCTGATCTTTCTACAATTCAAAAGCATAGTAATATTTAAAGATAGTAATTGTTCAGAGCTATTATTTCATCAGGGAACTTGTTAGGAGCCGACAAATAAAATACATGCATAAAACAATAACAATATATTAAACACAAAATTATGATGCTGCTAAATGCAACACAAGTAATAAAAATACACAACTATGAAATGGTGTTATATGTATAAAATTAAGCAATAATATAATAAAAAAAATACCTTTACCAAGATATTATAAGGCAATCATATACAAATATAGTTTGGCGTATCTCGAGATATCATAGGAAGATAATGAACAAAAATTATAGGAAATACAAAAGATAGCAAAAATTACTTAACTCTAAATTTACAAAAAAAAAACAAAAAGGTTACAAGAATGAAAACATAAACCAAACCGCACTTGGCTAAGTCAATTAACTATCTCGCACTATTATTTAATAAAAAACTGAGACTTGTATGTTCATAGGTAATATTTATAAAAATTTCTTGAATGGTTCAATTACATTCAAAAATCGGCAATCTCAGGTGAAGATAATAGATGATACGTCCAGATAATGGCAGGTGATATTGTACCATACCATATTACTCGCCCAGATAATTGTAGATAAAATTACTGACAGTAGATCTTGACGAAGGCAGCTTAATTCACTAAATTTAATACTTTTCTGGTACTAAACACTGAATTTAATAACCATTAAAGGTAGTGTAGAACTATAAATAATTTAATATAGTCTAACGAAAGAAAACTCAAATATAAAGTGTATACATACTTAGAAAATAATTCACAAAGACGATACGATAAGAAATAAAGTGAGCAAAGCGTAACACGAGATATTGGCCTTAACTCAACAACGGCCCACCAACAAGTAACACGAGATATAACCTCACTCAACAAGAGCCTACCGAGAAGTAAATTGGTTCCACTAAATTTTTCACCAACTATCCAAAAAAAAGAAGAAGAAGCTATATCCCCCACTTAAAATCATCGGACAGTCGTATGTATTTCTCAGGAGATAAGGCCTTGACGACTATTGGAAAATTTAAGGTAAAATAATCGGTATTAACAATTGGACCTGAGAATATTAAAATCCTTAGGATTATATTATTGTCAAAAGATACGAAACTGCATACCGGAAAGCATTTGTCCTTTTCATACAGAGTATTAAGACGTAAGGATTAAAAACCATTCCTAATTAGGGAATTCCATTTTAGCTGGGTATCTACAATATTTTACTATCGATACACGATCATAGGCGTATCGCACGGGGTAAAAGGAAATTAGAAATATTTAATATATTAATAATAAAAAAAATGTTACAGCCCGGATCCGGTAACAATCCGATAGGGCTAATTAAGGCAACATCTGGATAAGTGTTTTAAATACTAGCAACTATATTTACACGAAGTCTCAAAGGTAAATGTCCCAAATGATAAGGAAGCAAGCATAAATTCATCGATATAAAAAAAGACAGAAGGTCGGAGTGTGGCAATTACCGAGGTGTCAGTGTTTTGTGCGGGATTGAACTTCTATCTGAAAGAATTATTGAAACTCGAATAGGAGATAATATATGACAGAACGCGAAGAGCAAGCTACTTTTAGAGCTGGGCGTACACGCATTGATAGTAAATTTGTTTTAAAACAGGTTGTTCAAAAACAATAGGAAAAGGGCAGGACCGTCCATCTAACTTTTGTAGACCTCCCCAAGACATATGGTCGTGCATCACTCTCCAGACAATAGCCGGTATTGCGAAAACAAGGCAAACACATAATTATACAAGATGCGCACAATCTGTACCTTGACGCGATAAGTAATATAAAGTTGGGTGCAAAAATAATAAAAAATCTTAGACAAGGGTGTTGTATTTCTCCAAAAATCTTTCATGTATACATGAACGAAGTCTTGAACACACTGAAAAATGCAGCATAATGGGAATACCAATAAAAGATACGACACTGTATACTCTTCAATTTTCTGACGATATGGTTATCGTAGCAGCTGATTTGAAGGACTTACTTACTTACTTACTCCGTGGCGTTACAACCCTTCGTGGGTTTTAGCCGACTTGACAACATGCCTCCACTGTTTTCTGTCTTTCGTTATCCAATTCTCCACGCCCATAGTGCTTAGGTCTCCTGCTACATTATCTCGTTACCGGAGATGAGGGCGTCCGCGTTGTCTCCTTCAAGTTGGGACTCTCTCACACCAGTCCTTACTGTTCGTTCGTCAGAATGTCTTGAGGTGTCCTGCCCATTGGAGTCTTCTGGACTTTATTTCTTTTATGATGTTGACGTCTGGGTAAAGTTCTTCGAGGTCTTTGTTAGTTCTTATCCTATATTGTCCTGATGTTTTATCCAGCACAGGACCAAAGATCTTCCTTAGGGTTTTTCTTTCCAAACACATAGTCCCTCTTCGTTTGCCTTTGTTATCGTCCACGTTTCGGCTTCCCATACATCACAACGGTCGTGATGATGTTTTATAGACCTGTATCTTCGTACGTCGTGTTAGTTGTTTCGATTTTATAAGGTTTTAAGTTAAAGTCATCGATGGTGACGTTTTGACGAATTCTGTCTCCGCTTTGGTTATTGCGGCTCATATACATATATTTCATCTTGTTTTCGTTGATTTGGAGCCCCATCTTCTCTTCTTTCTTCTCGAACCTCACGAAAGTCTCCTTCATCCTTAATCGTGTGTTTCCTATTAGATCGATATCGTCTGCAAATGCCAGTAGTAAGTTTGGTCCTTCTCGATGAAATACTGTATTAGGTTTTTCGATTCTTGCACTTCTAATTATGTGCTCCAGAGCTAAGTTGAAGAGTTGTGGTGAAAGTGCATCTCCCTGTTTTAGTCCATTGTTTATTTCAAATGTCTTCGAGTATTGTTCTCCAACTCTCACCTTACATCGTAACCGTTCCATACACATCTGCATCAACCTGACTAGTTTTTTTTGAAAAACCAAGTTCCTGCATCGCTGTCCACAGTCTGTCCCTGCATACTGTATCAATGCTTGTTTAAAATCTATGAACATCTGATGAAGCTCACGATCAAACTCCCAGCATTTTTCCATTATCTGTTTTAATTGTAAATATCTGGTCAATAGTAGAGCGGCCCGGTCTAAATCCGCTTTGATAATCTTCAACGATTTCTTCTGTGTATGTTTTGGTTCTTTCTAGCGTTCTGATTTAAACGACGCATCCTATATAATGCGGAAAATATAAGAACAGTTGGCTTAATATGGCTGGAAATTAATCTAGGAAAACAGAGCTATGATAGTCCTAAAAAAGAACTTAAGCTTGAGAATTGTGAGGTTAAAATTTGTGAAAATTTTAAATGTGTAGGTTTCACATTCTCTGATATAGGAACCTCTCATGTACATGTAGATAATAAAATAGCTTAACTTGTCTGTAAAGCAATTGAAATCCATTATTATGAAATGATAGGAAGTCTGGTTAGGAAAGAACACGCGCAAAAAATATTTAAAGGCTATGGCGATGGATTACTGGAGAAGAAGCTGAAGAATTTTCAAGCTAGAAGACATGGACAAGGAATGATGAGATCTGACGAAGAATACAAGTAAAAGACAATATTCTCTATGCCATTAATATAGTAAAGAGCTTAAGTGGTATGAACACCTTCAGAGAATTGAAAATAGATGACCGAAAACAATGTAGTAGTGGACTTCAGTTAAAAGGAAGAAACTAGGACAGCACGAGTAAGACGAATGTTAAGTTCTAAGCAGCAGACGCAACAGAGGAATTAGGTCAAAATGACTGTATTTGCGGCGTCTATACGCATAAAAAAATTTTTGTGGTAGATTTTTTTGCGTACTATGTCACCTAAGACTTGATCATACAGAAATACTTAGCGTAAAGCTTACTCTATTTGATACTTTAGAGCTTGAGTAAGTTATTTTTTTCGCCTTTTTGTTTTTTTTATGATTGTCTAAGAAATCTAAGAAATTTTGGAAAACCAAAAAAAAGTTCTTATACTTTGGGTATCTTATACATCTGGATCCGTTACAAATCCAGTTTTTGATAAATTCAGTGTTCTAATAAACCTATTTATATACTCCATATATATTTATAGTTTAAAAAAAGAAAAGAAAAGAGTATCTGTTGTATCGTTCGAAAGCTTGTTTATGAGACGAAAACCGTGTAACCAGTTCTACGGGCACTTAATCATTACCTAATTAGAAAATCTCGTCCCGATGTTTGGAACATTGTGTTAGACAAATTTGCGGTAGACTTGCTTGAGTTGTTCGCACTAATTAAATCAGAAATTTCGGTGTTTCCTGGTAATCGACACACCTTCTTTGACGTACACATAGTAAATTAAAATAAGAGAATATTATTTATTCGCATATTATTTTGGAATCGTTGGCGTAAAAATAGATTTCTTAAAAGTTTTATTAGGTGTAATTAAACAAAGCCAATCTGTACAGTTAATGTTATTATTAGGATATTGTACAAAACTTGATATTTATGAAGAAGTTCTGCAACTGTTTTATTGTGGCATGCTTAAGTTAAATATACAAAAATACTGATTTTAATGAGAACTAAATTTTACATTTTTTTACGTTTCGATTTCCAATCTGAAAATTATTTTCAAATTTGTAGAAATAAATAATTATGTTAACTCGTACATGTCTACTTATTGACACTTTGTAGCAGTCAATTTGACGGTTGACTTGTTGTATCCTGGGATTGATATCAAATTCTGATAGATAGATGATAGATAGATAGATAGAACGTTTATTGACCACTTTACATAAAGTTTGAAGTCCGTATAAAAATACAATAAAAGATATAATAATGTAAACTTAAAATTAACTTAACCATATTGGCTAAAGTAATATACATATGTAAGTATTAGCAGAAGAATTAAAATTAAAAATTTAAGATAAAAAAATCTCTAACCAAAAAAAAACAAACCTAAACTGTCACATAAAAAATCTTTGAAATATGGAAGTAACAAAAATGTACAAATAATTAAGAATATTCCCGAATCGATGACTAAATAAACTAATACATAAAACTTAGTACATTTTAATAGCAATAATACAATGTGATATGTAGATAGTAAATCGACAGTATTCTGACCAAACTGGGTACACGTTATAAAGGTGTATTGAGGTATTCTGTCTTTGAGTAAAAACAATATGTTAAAAAATGCTTTCTGATCCTATTTTTAAACAGTGGTGGAGACAGAATTTTTATTTCGTTAGGCAGATAGTTATACAAGTGAATATCAATTGAATTCTTTGTGCTCTTTGATAGTCTGAATCGTTGTGACCTAATTAAATCCCTCGATCTTGTTAGATGATCATGTAATTGGGAGTTTATAGTAAACTTATTTTTATTATCGTGAATTTCCAACAGTGTTGCATACATATAAAGCGAAGGTAGAGGCATAATACCCATGTTCAAAAATAATGGTTTACAATGATCCCTTAAATCCGCTCCAGCAAGTATCCTCACCACCTTCTTTTGTAATTTAAATATTCTGTCGGCATGACCAGAGTTGCCCCAAACAGCTATTCCATATTGTATATGACTATGAAACAATGAAAAGTAACACATTTTAAGGGTACTTTTAGGTACCAAATAAACCAGGTTACGCATTACAAATATTGTACTGGCGAGTTTAGAACTTAAGTTGTCTATATGGATGCCCCAATCTAAGTTGTCATCCATAAAAATCCCTAACAATTTGATGCTATATCCAAAAATGTGTCTTCGATCTGAACTGAAAACTATATTTTGATTTTTATCCTCGTTTAGTTTTAGTTTATTATGTGTAAACCAGTTTTTAATTTTAAGCACATCGTTTCCTATTTTGTTATTTAAATTATATTGATTCTGGTCGGTACTAATAACGGTTGTATCATCTGCAAAACATATACACCTTAAGGGTGGGTATAATGAAATATATCGTTGAGATATAGAAGAAAAAATGTAGGTCCTAATATAGACCCTTGGGGAACTCCATGTTCAACATTGTGAAAATTGGAGTAGTTATTATTTAAAAAAAACGGCCTGTTTTCTGTTTATTAAATACGATCGAAATAAATTAAGAGCATTTCCCCTTATGCCATATTTGTGCATTTTGTCTAAAAGTAAAGTGTGTATGATATAGTGAGTTACTCATTTTTTTGCCATGACGAATTTAATTGATATTTTTGATCATGTTTTAATAAAATATTTTGCTTAAATTCTTTTATAAAAGTGTCTGCTAATAATAGGGATAATGAAAAGCCCATGACTAGTCCAAAATCTTACCTACAAAAATCATTGTCTAGTTTAACCCTTTCAATCCTGATTTGTTTATTTTAAAATTTGATATATTTGTCTGTAGTTTGTTGTTCTAGAGCATTTAAAAGAACTAAGAATGTATTTAAAAAAATTTATTTTTAATTTTTTTTTTGGTAAAAAATGCATGGGATTATATATATCCCAACAGTATTTTTGTATGGGATATATAATCCCAACAGTATACATGAACAATAAATGTTTATACGTGATATGGGGTAAAACAATCGTTACATAACGGAACATCACACATTTTACAAATAAATTTGGATACGTTCATCTTTCTTATGTTGTGTACACCTTATACACCTCAAGCGACTGGATTTTCCTAATATAGGTAAATGGTCGCCAACATTACTCATCACTGTGGCTGACATGCTTCGACGGCCAACATGTTTGGTTTTTTTTTTCTTCTTTGGAGTCCTTGTCGGCCAGTACTGATAAGAATCTCAGATAAGTCAACCAGATAATTTAGAAAGGGTATTTTCTTATTTCTGGTATGTAATTCAGTATATAGAATATATGAATTGTATACTGCCATCATTAGAACTTTGTAGTAAACCTTCTTCCACCATTTTTGGGATTTTCTATTGAGATCGTACACAGATGTCATTTGATCGCATCTATCTACACCTCCCATGTAACGGTTATAGAATTCAATCGATACAGGACAACAAATGTTGGCTTTTGTACCATCTTTCAGTTTTCTACACACAGTTGTTTCTTCTGGCTTATGGCAGTTAGTTAGTACAATAAAATCTTTTGTGTCCTGCCATCGTATAGCTAATGTTCCAGTTTCATTACCTTTTACTTGCGATTCTCCTCGATTTAGCTTGCCATGAAATTTCGGTAAATTTTTTCGGGTACTCATGCATGTACCTACAGCAGGAAACATAATGGTATCCATAAGATGAACTGTTGTAAAAAATCTGTCGAAGCAAATTACAACATTTTCATTAGAAATTGTTGAAGATAACTGATTTATGACACGTTCTCCCAAAGTACCTGCCATCTTATTATCATTTTTGCCTGCATACACATTTATATCGTAAACATAGCCAGTTTCCGAATCGCATCTTGTCCATAACTTTATGCCACGTTTTATGGGTTTGAGGGGCATATACTGTTTCAATGTAGATCGCCCTTTGAATTTGCCATAGACTCATCAATTGCTTGATAGGTAGAATCACTTCTAGCTTCTCATAAAACTTGTCTTCAAGCAGGAAATAACATCATCTATATAATAAGTTTTATTTGCTGTGGCAGGTTTATTGGGTTCGGCAAAATACAATTTTGATAATAGTAGTTGGCACCTATCCCTTGATATTGCACTACGAATATAATCGTTTCCAAGCGATTTATTATTAGACCAGTACATTGCGAAAGAAGGAACTCTATTATAATGCATAACTAACGTAACACCAGTAAGTAGCATCATTTCTTTTTGGCACGTTTTGACAAAAGTTTTCTTCTTTTTCTCTTCTAAAATTTCAAGCCTACGGTTTGTACACTGGGCCATATACATAAACAAACTTTTAGGAAATACTTTTAGAAAACAGTCTAATGTAGAACTGCCTCGATTCAATTGATTTGTAATAACTGGGGCTGTTCTGGCTGGTAGATCATATCTCGGAATAAAATTTTCTGCATTGACATCAGTCCAAACAGTGGAAAATTCTGAACTAGTTGGTGGCAAAGGTTGCATTACCTCGTCTGCATCTTGGATATCTTCATCATCGTCAGAGGATTCCTGATCTGAAATTTGAGCTATCATTCGTTGGCTTCTCCGTTGGCTTATATCTTTCCCCTTTATTATCTTCTGTAAGGTGATCGTTATTGTTACAAACGAAACCATGCTTGGGTTCTTTCCAAGAAAAGCTAAAATATGACGTCAATATCTATAGTTTATTTTTATGAACGAGAGAGTAATTAGCATAATTTTAACTGGTACATTCGACCACTACATGGGCGTGCTTCAAGATTAATTGAAAAATTACTTTGAATAATTGTAAAAAATAAATGAATTATTTCAGTGTTATAAAGTGTTATGTGTATGTAAACAAAAGTGACCTCTTTTATCACACACTATATTAGAACTGACTGGCCTACATTAAAAAGAGTTTTAACAAATTCACATTTTTTTTAATTTTTAAAAATTACAAAAGAGAAAAAGAGTTTTTATAAAACCGTCTAAGGTATGTTAAATAGATGAATAAAAATATTAATACAAAACTTACAGCTACTTGTTACAAATCCAAATCAGATTCAGAAGATGAACTTTCAGAACCAAGATTTATAATAACTGGCTCGATCATTTTATCAGTAATATTGTCCAGCTTCCACATTTTTTCCTCTTCTTTAATAGTGTGATTTACTGCCTTTTCCCAGTTTTCAGGTTTTACATTATTTACGGCTTCCAAAAACAACTGTTTAACATCATGAATTTTAAAAGTGGTATTTTTTCTTGAAACTTCACTCTTTATCTGTGCCCATACCAGTTCAATCGGGTTTAATTCACAATGATATGGTGGGAATCTAAGTACTGTCATTCCACGATTTTTGGCAATTTCATCAATTTCGTATTTTTTAAATTTTTCTTTATGGAGGGCACACAACGAATAAAGTGTTGATGAAACCGTTGAGTTAGTTAGCAGTACACTTGGTGTTGGGAAATCTACGATTTACAGAGTTATTAAAGAAGAGAAATGTGGTAGTTTTCAAATGTCACGTAATGCTCCAAGGAAACCAAAATTTCAAATAGAATATCATTTTAAAGAAGGACTTCGACGGAAAGTGCATGAATTCTTCTTTAGACAAGAATTTCCAACATTGGATAAAGTTCTTGTCTCAGTTCGAGATGATAAGGATTACCCAGAAATGAGTTGAAGTACGTTATGGAAACTTTTAAAAGAAATAGGCTTCCGCTGGAAAAAGAATCCCAGAAAGTCTATTTTATTAGAAAGAAGCGATATTATTATATAGAGAAGACATTTTCTAAGAACCATAAAGGAAATGAGAAACCAAAAAAGAAAAATATTTTATCTTGATGAAACATGGATCAACGAGGGTCATACACCAAATAAATTTTGGCAGATGAAACTGTTACAAGTCAAAGGCACGCTTTTGTAAATAACTCATCTACTGGTTTAAACCCATCATCAGGAAAGGGACGCAGGCTGATAATAGTACACATTGGCAGTTCAGACGGTTTTGTTGAAGGTGGTGTATTAACTTTTGAATCAACTCGTACCGGTGACTACCATGAAGACATGAACGCTGATTTCTTTCAAGAATGGTTCGAACAAATGATAGATCTTCTTCCTAAGAAATGTGTAATAGTAATGGATAATACAAGTTATCACTCCAGACTTATAGAAGGACTGCCCACAACCAAGTGGTTAAAAAAAGACTTGCAGAATTGGCTGAGTTCAAAAAATATTACGTACTATCCCGGATCTATAAGAAAGGAATCTCACTTTCACATAAACGTTTGTCTGTAAATGATTTAAAACAATTAAATATTAATGTTTTTTCATTAACTGTTAAAGGACCAATTTTTCGGCGTTTACACGGCACTTCCAAATTTTCCATAACACTAGTATACACAATAAACTGCACCTTGCAACTGAAGTACCTACTTTTAGTGAACTGTTAAGAATTTTGAATACGCCACTTGGACCTTCCTACAAAATGGAAAAACCCACTATCACATTTTCTGTGGAATAAGTTTAGAAGGTAATTATCTAGTCAATTACTGTCGTAGATTCCTGAAATTAAAGAATTAAATGTTTGATTGTTGAAACCCTTACTTCGTGGAATGCACTCATTTCAGATAAAATAAAACGTTTTATTTTATCTAAAAAATTAAACTTTATTTTGCAAATAGGGTAGGTACTTATTAAACTTTTATTGGTTATATATAACCAATAAAATAAACATCTTACATTTCTTGCAAATTCATTAGTACCTGTTAACCTCCATCACTCCGACACTTGCAAACTTATTTAGGGATTAGTGACCCTCACAACTATTGCATTCTATTCTGCTCCAACCTTTATACCTGGTGGTCATACTCAATTTAAAATTGTTTTCCTATATACTTCTGTAAACTTGTTGACAAATATCTGTTTTTCATTGAGTCACCCGTATCAACAGTTTAGGGATTTGCATACATAATTTATTGTTTTATTACTCTCTCATACATAAAAATACACTATAAATTCCGACCAAAAATGGAGTCTGATCGTTCTTACCCGTGGCCCTTCATATACAAGGTACGAAGAGCAAAGAAAAATGTTACACCAACGTGTGAAGAGTGTGAGAAGAATATAACACAATCACATCACACACGATTGCTTCTTCTTACAATATAATAGCCAATACTTTATTTCCACTAAAAAAATAAATTAAGTTAATTAGTTAATCTAGTACTATGATAGTTCCTACACATACAAGAATATAAGGTTAATCGTGAGACCTCATCAATAAAACATATTTCACAGAAAGATGCAGTTGACCATATATCCTAGTAAATTTGTCTGTGGTATCTAAATGTAATAAACTGTTTAATCTATTATTATCTGAATTAGCTGAAATCTTTTCGCGCAGTTAGTGCGTCGTGAGAATTAATCAAATATTTGTCAGAATTCCCGAAAAACGCCCCGATTTAATAGTCTTACGGATGCTGCCAAAAAATAACAACAAAAACGCGTTTTTCTTAAAGTAACATCATCTGAAAGGAACACATATATCACGCACTATTCAAAGAAATCCCCGCCATCCAGAGCGAAAGGTTTCTCATTTGTTATCTATAACTTTTTGCGCACTATAAGAAATTATGGCAATAAATTGGAAGCAAAAAAGGTGAATGTTTGAAGGGAGATAAACTTCCTTATAGATGTTGTCAATAAATCTATCAAAAATACTAGACGAAGTTTTATTTCAGTTTTATCTTAAAGGGATTTTTAGCGACGAGATGGGCGATCTAATATTTTTGCTGCTTACAAATTACTTGTTTGTATTAATATATTGAGTGCTTGTCTAGAAATATTTGATTGATTATCAGTAGACATAACCTCAACCTTAGAGTTAACAACCTTTTGTTCCGTTTACTTCATATTTTTTACATAATGTTCTCTTCATTTGAAATTTAAATAATAAAAGAAAATTATGGTAAGAGAAGGTATTTTTTACGTAGTATGGTGTTTGTTTATAAAAAAAATAGTAGGTAAAGGAAAAGTGCAGAAGTAGATATTTTGTCATTACTCACACAAGTCAAAAAATTTTTTGGTCCAAAATCAAACTGATCCTAACTAAAGTACACCGGTATATGGAACAAATTTTCTCTCTCGATATATAAATAATGATGTAGATAATTTTAACAAATGAATTGTATTCGCTGCTGATATTTACGTAGGAAAAAGTATAATAACTTTTACAAGAAAATTAACACTTTGGTGGAATGAACGTTGTGCAACTGCTGTAAAGGAATACAAAGCTGCTCCTCATAAGTACCGTCAAAACAAAAGTGGCGAAATCTTAATTTGTTTTAAAAAACTTAGAGCCAAGGCGAGGTATATCATAAAACAAAGTAAGAAACATTGATGGAAAAAACTACATTTCCACTTTAACTCTTACTACTACTCCTTCTTAAGTTTGAAAGAAAATTAATCAAATGCGGGAAAAAAATTCTCACACAAGAATTCCAGCTCCTTTACATAAAAGTAATTTAGTAAACAATGTTTAGTAAACAAAGTAATGATCAACAAATCGTCAATGTAATCACCGAAAATTTATATCAACGATTTAAAAACAAGAATGTACTAAAGAAACAAATTCTCCTGTACAATTTTTTCCCAATCTCTCATGTTTGACTCTTCTGTCTTAAACACTCCATTTACACTACAGGAACTCTTAATATTCTTTCAACTTGCAAAAACTTCGATAACAATCCCTTCATATTCCTCAAAAATCTTACCATATCTGCCGTAAAAAAATTGCTTATACTGTACAACATAATAGGGACCAATTAGAAATTTCCAATATTATTGCGGGAATCTATCATTATATCAATCAAGAAACAGGACAAATCCCCGAATAATACAAATTCCTACCATCCTATTTCACTGACATGCACCTTTTGGTTCGTTTTTAAGATACCTTATCTATTGAATTTTAAGCCATTCAACTTGTTCGCCAGTTATAGTAACTTTTCTATTTGTTATCTTATTTTCATGTGACTTGCTACTAAAAAGTCTCGTGAATTCATTCTTTTTGCCTGAAATTTTGGATTTCTTTTTTTGGCCGATTGAATTATGGAAACCCAATCATCGGGATCAAAAATTCAATCATGGTGTTTTCTCTCCTTTTCAATCAACTAAAATCTTGATCGCATATATTAAAACTATGACCAGATACAAAAAATACTTGTTCTATAACTTTGAGTGACGATTTACACTTTTGAAGGTAATTGCTTAACATTAAAGCCATCTTTATATTCCGATTTTTGGCCCCCAAAAGCATCGCTATAGAAAATCAGGTATTCGGTTGGGTCAGGTAAGTGCTTCTCACGATTTATTAAGCGGGAAGCTATCTCTTGAGCTCCTCGGGATACGCCATTTTCAGACCATACATACATGTGTCCTGTTTCTGTGACTTCGTCATGGATGCCCAAAGTCTCTTATAATAAACTACACCTGTACTTAGCTCAGAAGTAGGAAGCGTTTTCTGAGGAAAACAAAAGACTTAAACTGATATTTTTTGCTGTGATTCTTTTGCTTTAATTATATTTTGCTTATTGTTTTCTTTAAGTGCTTCTGCTTTTCTTTTGCTGTAATCCCAATTCAACTTTTGCATTCTGTTTACGCTGTTCTGAAGTATCAGATGATTTTATTTCAGTATTAAGACTGTCACACTTTTGACAAGTATCTTTATGTGGTGCATGAAAATATAAATTAAACTTGGGGTTAAAAATTTAGCGAATCATAAACAGCAAGAGGGGTTATGTTAATGTTAAGTCTTTTGTGCATTTTTTCATACTCTCGATACATGTCAGTAAAGTTAGTAAAATATATTTCCTGTTTATAGTATCTCGTCGGGAGTAATGGGATTCGTATGCTGGGAATAGTTAAATGACGCCACATAAATACTGCTTGTCTTCAACATTGGTCTTATTATGGGGTAAATATGTGCCCCTCGCATATTAAAGAGTTGTCCCATGTTCTTGTTTCAGTGCTAAAGCTAATGAAATTTTTCCATCTGTAATTTTCCATCCATAATTCTACTTACAATTGAACCTTTCTGCTTTTACGTGAATTTTGACTTCGCCTTCGCGCAGCTCCATGGTCAGGAATGTTTGCACTATCTCTACGAGTTCTTTAGCAATTTTACGTTTTCTTTCTTCCGTGACATATTCTTTCTCCTTTCTCCCTGGCTCTCTTCCTTTTATACCTTGCATGATTCTCAAGATTTTTTACCCTCTTTCTTGAATGTTGGTGCGATTTGCCTTGATTCTTAGTGTTCGACAACCCATTTATTGGGCAAACAACAAAAAATATATTACAAATAAGTTTGCGGCAAAACAGGCTAAGTCACATTTGTTTATAAATGGGTATTTAATGATTATCTTGCTTGTTTTATAGTTAAATATTAATAATATTGTTACTCAATTACCTGAACACTCTATATTTGAATAGCTGGGATTATAATCGCTATCTATATCGCTAAAATCGGATTCGAAAGGCTCCGATGCATCACTGCTCATGCTTTTCTTGGTTAGGCAGTTTTGCCGCAAGATTTCTATGACATTTTGTTAGTGCGAAAACCAGTTTATAGATGGGGATACCAGACCAATAAAAATTAAGTTTAGGCTGATTCTGCCCACGATTTTTACAGAAATTATAAGCACTTATTATGTGTATTTTTATGTATGAGAGAGTAATAAAACAATAAATTATGTATGCAAATCCCTAAACTGTTGATACGGGTGACTCAATGAAAAACAGATATTTGTCAACAAGTTTACAGAAGTATATAGAAAAACAATTTTAAATTGAGTATTACCACCAGGTATAAAGGTTGGAGCAGAATAGAATACAATAGTTGTGAGGGTTACTAATCCCTAAATAAGTTTGCCAGTGTCGGAGTGATGGAGGTTAACAGGTACTAATGAATTTGCAAGAAATGTAAGATGTTTATTTTATTGGTTATATATAACCAATAAAAGTTTAATAAGTACCTATTTGCAAAATAAAGTTTAATTCTTTAGATAAAATAAAACGTTTTATTTTATCTGAAATGAGTGCATTCCACGAAGTAATGGTTTCAACAATCAAACATTTAATTCTTTAATTCCAGGAATCTACGACAGTAATTGACTAGATAATTACCTTCTAAACTTATTCCACAGAAAATGTGATAGTGGGTTTTTCCATTTTGTAGGAAGGTCCAAGTGGCGTATTCAAAATTCTTAACGGTTCACTAAAAGTAGGTATTTTAGTTGCAAGGTGCAGTTTATTGTATATACTAGTGTTATGGAAAATTTGGAAGTGCCGTGTAAACGCCGAAAAATTGGTCCTTTAACAGTTAATGAAAAAACATTAATATTTAATTGTTTTAAATCATTTACAGACAAACGTTTATGTGAAAGTGTTGATGAGACCGTTGAGTTAGTTAGTAGTACACTTGGTGTTGGGAAATCTACGATTTACAGAGTTATTAAAGAAGAGAAATGTGGTAGTTTTCAAATGCCACGTAATGCTCCAGGGAAAATAAAATTTCAAATAGGATATCATTTTAAAGAAGGACTTCGACGGAAACTTCGGAAAGGACTTCTTCTTTAGACAAGAATTTCCAACGTTCTAAGAACCATAAAGGAAATGAGAAACCAAAAAAGAAAAATATTTTATCTTGATGAAACATGGATCAACGAGGGTCATACACCAAATAAATTTTGGCAGGATGAAACTGTTACAAGTCAAAGGCACGCTTTTGTAAATAACTTATCTACTGGTTTAAACCCACCATCAGGAAAGGGACGCAGGCTGATAATAGTACACATTGGCAGTTCAGACGGTTTTGTTGAAGGTGGTTTATTAACTTTTGAATCAACTCGTACCGGTGACTACCATGAAGACATGAACGCTGATGTCTTTCAAGAATGGTTCGAACAAATGATAGATCTTCTTCCTAAGAACTGTGTAATAGTAATGGATAATGCAAGTTATCACTCCAGACTTATAGAAGGACTGCCCACAACCAAGTGGTTAAAAAAAGACTTGCAGAATTGGCTGAGTTCAAAAAATATTACGTACCATCCCGGATCTGTAAGAAAGGAACTTTATTCGTTGTGTGCCCTTCATAAAGAAAAATTTTAAAAATACGAAATTGATGAAATTGCCAAAAATCGTGGAATGGCAGTACTTAGATCCCCACCATATCATTGTGAATTAAACCCGATTGAACTGGTATGGGTACAGATAAAGAGTGAAGTTTCAAGAAAAAATACCACTTTTAAAATGCATGATGTTAAACAGTTGGTTTTGGAGACCGTAAATAATGTAAAACCTGAAAACTGGAAAAAGGCAGTAAATCACACTATTAAAGAAGAGGAAAAAATGTGGAAGCTGGACAATATTACTGTTGCCAGTTATTATAAATCTTGGTTCTGAAAGTTCATCTTCTGAATCTGATTTGGATTTGTAACAAGTAGCTGTAAGTTTTATATTAATATTTTTATTCATCTATTTAACATACTTTAGACGGTTTTACAAACTCTTTTTCTCTTTTGTTATTTTTAAAAATTAAAAAAAAATGTGAATTTTTTAAAACCCTTTTTAATGTAGGCCAGTCAGTTCTAATATAGTGTGTGATAAAAGAGGTCACTTTTGTATACATACACATAACACTTTATAACACTGAAATAATTCATTTATTTTTTACAATTATTCAAAGTAATTTTTCAATTAATCTTGAGCACGCCCATGGAGTGGTCGAAGGTACCAGTTAAAATTATGCTAATTACTCTCTCGTTCATAAAAATAAACTATAAGTCTAAACCAGTAAAATAAATTTGTGGGGTATGCACCGTTGCCTCTGAGCCAATTATTTTATAGAATGTTTTCTTGTGGAATTGATTGTAATGAATATTACAGTTTACGTTTGTTTTTGATGTTTCGATTTCCACTCGGGAAAAAAATAACAAAAGTTGACATAGAAGAAAATAAATGAATTAAAAGTAACACTAAATTAAAAATACATATCTTAATAATAGTTATGTATAAATAATAAATATGTATAAATAAAATTAATTTTTATATTTTATCAAAGAATACGAGGTAAATTAACATCTAGTTAACTTCTTTAGCGGTAAATGACTCCACCGGATGGCTAAAGACTTGCAGCAGCTGTGTTATGATTAAATTCACGTAGAAAATCCCATTCCTTACGCAATCTTTGTTTTGCTGCGGCCTAGACGTGTACACAGCCAATTCAGTTAACGAACTCTATACAGAAATAACTAGTTCCAGCCAGCAGTGGCTAGCATTCCACTCTCTGGTGCTGACGAACGGAATGAGTCGACTGTTTGAAGATTTGTTGACAAGGAAACCAATAAATCAAGATCGTAAAAATTCGGTGTTTTATGATACTTAATTATTATTGAGACGGGATAAGATTATTGAGTATTCTTTCGTTCAGGCAGTTATAAAACTACTCAAAAAGAATTGTTTAATGTTTATTTTCACAAACATTAAACATTTTGTTTAGTTAAACACAAGAAAACTGGTTATAATATGTATATATATATATATATATATATATATATATATATATATATATATATATATATATATATATATATATATATATATATGATTTCAGTTGTTTTCCGGGTTTGACTCCGCGTTAAGTAATTTTGGTTTTTAGAAAAACCATTGTTTTGACGACGTTTCGGCAAGGTCACACTTGCCATTGTCAAATCAGATTAGTTGGCAATCATCATTATCAGACAATGGCAAGTGTGACCTTGCCGAAACGTCGTCAAAACAATGGTTTTTCTAAAAACCAAAATTACTTAACGCGGAGTCAAACCCGGAAAACAACTGAAATCACTTATAGCTCCCGCGGAAGTTTCAAATCCAATATATATATATATATATATATATATATATATATATATATATATATATATATATATATATATATATATATATATATATATATAATATATATATATATATATATATATATATATATACAGATTGAACCAAATTAAAACGAAACATACAATTTAATACATGTCTGTTTGAACTGCATTTAAAATAGTGGACCAATATAAAACTTGGACAAAAATAAATCCATACCTAGGTATAGACATTGTATAAAATATCGTTCAACTATCTGTCTCGCAACAAAGTTGTTTGCGTAAGACGGGTTTGTCTAAGGAGGCGATAATAGTTCAGGAATTGAAGCTCGAAAAAAGTTAAAACCTCGCAATTTTTTCGTCCTGCATGTATCCAGTTAAAATTTTAGCAGAAGGTAGGTAATAGCCCAAGGATCAAAATCTATATCGAACCGAAGTGCGCTGAAGGGTTTTAGGGGTGAAAACTACCCCTAATTGTCAAAAATTATAAAATAACATATTAAACCTGAATATGGGTAAGATTTGGTTTGAATTAATTAAATAATGATTATTTTATACTTTTGAATAGAGTTCCATCATATTTCAACCCTTAAAAAGCAACCCTTGTTAGAGATTAATGTAAAAAATTACTAATTCTAAAAAAATGATTTCGCCTTGTATCGATTTGGATAAAAATTTGGATTTAAGCTCAATTCACCCGCTGCTTTATAGTTTATGTCATGTCGACGAACCCTGATTGTTCTTAGGGGTGAAAACTACCCCTAATTGTCAAAAATTATAAAGTAACGATATTAAACCTGAATATGGGTAAAATTTGGTTTAAATTAATTAAATAATGATAGTTTCGTGCTTTTCAATAAAGTTCCATCATATTTCAACCCTTAAAAAGCGACCTTCATTAGAGATTAATATAAAAAAATTAGTAATGCGAAGAAAATGATTTCACTTTGAAACGACTTGCATAAAAATTTGGAATTAAGCTCAACTCACCCTCTGCTTTATAGTTTATGTCATGCCGATGAACCCTGATTGTTCTTAGGGTGAAAACTACCCCTAATTTTAAAAAATTGTAAAATAATATTACAAATCCTAAGATGAGTGAAATTTGGTTTGGATTAGTTAAATAGTGAGTTTTTTATACTTTAAAATACAAATTCATACATTTTCAACCCTTAAAAATCAATTGTTATGAGTGCTATAGGTGAAAACAATTTTTTGCCAAAATTTTGCAACTTTTCAACTTTTGAAAATCACCCTTTACAACATTGAAGTTTTTATAAACTAATTTATAAGATATAAATTGAAAAAAGTAGAATTAAATACAAAAAAAATTATCAACATAAAAAGGCACCATATATTCTTATACATTTACATAAATAGTTGAAAATATTTACATTTATAGGTAAAACAATTATAATATTAATTTTATTCGTCATCAATTACATCTTCATCGTGATCTATGTCATCATCATCTTTCTCAATTATTGGTGGACTGTTATTGCACCCTTCACCTGAGCACCCAGAACAAGTAGAGTTACAGTATAAACCAACTTTTCTGCACCCATATGAAACGCCGCATCCTTTTTTGCATTGGCAAAAAATAATTTTTAAAAATTTATCGGGTGCAGGTTGTTTGTTCATGCGTACGGGTAATAACAAACCATCTTTGGAAAACCATCCCCAATCTGTTGCTCTGATATTTTCATTGCCAAGCCATAGACATATGAGCAGATGTTTTATTCTGTTGTATAGGATTTCAAAATAAGAACGCTTAAAATTTCGAATGTATAACGCCCCACTAGCTAATATACCGGTTTTGTAGATTATTATGCTCCGAAATGTATTGTACTATACTAATGGAATTTTCCGGAAAAAAATTAACTGGTTTTTTTAACGTATTTCCTTTAATTTTTAACGATAGATGTTTCTTTAAAAACGATTTGTAGAGGTTTTTAATAGCTACAAGGATCTGTGAATTAAATCTTTTTGGAACCCTTGGTTTTTAAATGGGGTGAGTTTAAAGGGCTCGAAAAAGATGGTGCTTGATCGTAAATCGATGCTTTAAACGGCTATATCTCGCCAAATATTCATTGTACAACAAATCTAAATAAAGGATAATTTTAGTCATTAAAAAAGCTACAATATGGTAATTTTTATTTTTTTCATATATTCAGTATTTTCGGGCATATTTAAAAAAAGAAGGGTAAAAAATATGAAATTGTAAATCGTTTCTCGCTTTAAGCTGTACTTTTTCTAAAACTAAGCATTTTAAATGGGTCAAACTTCTTGGACGTATTAACAATACATCTACAAAGGGAATTGCAGAAGGGTGAAGATCGATTTTAATTATGGGGGTGGTTAGGGTGTTGTTTTCCTCGACTGTTTTACGTTTTTCGTAAAAAATGAGGTATTGACCTTATTTTTTTATGATAGGTCTATTTATGCTCTTTAAAAAAGGTTTTGTGAGTTTTCTTCCAAAAATCATCATTTTCCCGATATTTGACTTTAAATCTTTCAAATTTGGCATTTGAAGAAAACCGCTGAACATTGATATAGTATTTGTAATTGTATTTGTCTTTTTAAAAGCTACAAATTTGTTCTCTACAATTTTTTTGATAAAATGCACCATTTTCGAGTTATTCCGAAAAATCAATTAAAAACGTGGATTTTTTCGTCTAAAAGTTGTTACTTTCAATCGCGAATAACTTGAAAAATATCATTTAATAAAAAAATGTATAGCACATTTTTTGTTTAGAAACACTTTTCTAATCGAAACCTGTAGGTAAAACGTAAAAAAATTTTCACCCCGGAGATGGGGTGGCAACCACCCCCTAGGCTTTGGCGCACTTATTCGATATAGATTTTGATCCTTAGGCTATCCTTCTGTTAAATTTCAAGTTTATCCACGCCGCACGAAAAAATTGCGAGGTGAAATGCTACATTTCCTGGACTATAACTGGTTTTGACAGCATAATCGTAGATTTATGTGTAGCTCTCAATTTTTATGAGTTCAGAATCCAGCAGCCCGTTGAAGTATGGGATTTTTTATAATATAATTATTTGACAATCTTTTGTTGGCCAACCAGCTACAGCAGAATTGAGCCGAAATACATTACATTCCTATGTTCCGAATTTATTTCGTTCAATCTGTATATATATATATATATATATTATATATATATATATATATATATATATATATATACAACGATGAACAAAAACTACAATATTGAAACAAATGTGGTACATAAAATGTTTGATATTTTCATATTAAAAAGAAGTAAAAGATACAATAAATTTTCTTTTTATGCAAAAAATAAAGCTTTATTAAATTTAATTTATTTTAAAACGTGTTATATAAACATCATTAACTTTTAACAGAATTCCCATTTACGCCAAGTGCTTTAATGCTTATAAAATATAAATTACTATAACCATAACCGATAATATTATTTAATACGTCTAGACACTCCAGTGTCTAGAGGGTTTTACATGATAGGATTTTTACCCTTTTTAATAAACAGAAATGGAAAAAAACTAATTCTTGAGAAGAAGGGTTAGGTATTAGATCCAGCACGAATTACGTATAACTCAATATTACAATATGTAATAACAACTGCCTGTGTCGTAAATTTTTATCGGTACAGGTGACTACACAGATAGGGTAAACTTACCACTCAAGGGGGCATTTTGGTCAACCATATTTGTAAGGCATTTGTAACTTAGGTAGGTAATACATACTTAGATAGGATAGAAAGCAGCATGTACTTGTATCTCGTTGACCAAAAAGAAGTGGTAAATGCAATACAATCTTTAAAACACAAAAAATTGCTTGGCTGGGATGGGATCAAGACAGAAACCATCAAACAAATTAAGGAAGAAATTATTACTCCTTTAACTTTTCTCATTAATGCATGTTTTCAGGATCGTTGTTTTCCAGAATGTCTAAAAATAGGCAAAATCAAACCTCTGTTTAAAAAAGGAAATAAAGAAGACGTGATTAATAACAGACCAGTATCTTTGTTGTATGTTTTTTCCAAAATATTTGAAAAAATTTTAAAAAATAGATTAGTGAGTTTTTTGGATAGGTTTAGTATAATATCGGATTGTCAATACGATTTTAGAGAAAGAAAATCTACACAAGATGCTATTTGTAAACTAACATCACAAATATCAGAAGCTTTTGAGTCTAATAAACGTAGTTTATGCATATTTGTCGATCTCTCTAAGGCGTTTGACACGATATCTCACGGTGTTAGAGAAACTTGAGAAGTATGGTCTGAGAGGACGCGTTTTGACATTACTAAAAAGTTACTTAACAGACAGAAAACAATTTGTAGAAATTGATGGTGTCGAAAGTGATCCTGAAGTAATTAATTATGGCGTACCGCAAGGGACCGTTTTAGGCCCTCTACACTTTACACTCTATGTTAATGACATGCTTAAACTAAAAACTGATGGAAACATAATAAGCTTTGCTGATGACACCGCAATTTTTTATAAGGCCGAAAATTGGGAAGATCTTAAGACTATAGTTGAACAAGACTTCAAAGTTATAAAAACATGGTTGCAAATAAATAAACTCACAATAAATTACGAAAAAAACTAAATATATACCTTTTGCAATATATAAAAATTCTCTGCCAACTTTTAACTCATTAAAAATAAATAAAAAACAACAAATATTTAAAGCAGAATACATAAAATATTTAGGAGTTTTAATTGACAGGCACCTTAAATGGGACTTACAAATAAAAAATATTATAAGAAAAATAAGAGGACTGTTACCAAAATTCCGCTATTTAAAAGAGTTTTTAGATGTTGAACAGCTTAAAATGCTTTACCTGTCTTTAGTACAATCTCATCTTGTATATGGGATTTTTAGGATGGGGTGGCGTAGCTGATTGCCATCTGGTGACCCTTCAAAATACTCAGAAATGGTTTCTTAAACTAATATATGGAAAACGAAAAACATATCCCTCAGACCAACTTTTTCATGAAAATCAGGTTCTTGATGTTTGACAATTGTACTGCTTAGAGCTACTTAAAAATATTCATAAAGATAAAATACATCTTAAAGTAAAAGTGTCAAATTATGAAACAAGAAGAAAATTGAATGTTGAATGTCTTCACACTTCAAAAACAATCACGCAACGGTCAATTAATTATTTTGCTCCAAGAATATACAATCAATTGCCCATAAATTTTAAAAATATCAAAAATTTTTATTTGTATAAAAAATTAGTTAATGCTTGGGTAAAAGAAAAAAGGGAGTTGTGTAACAATTTAATAAATTTAAATTATACTAGATAAAAAAAAACGAAACAAATTAGATTAGATTAGAAACTGTAAAAATGAAATAATAATTTGTAAAAAAAAACATTAAACCTGTTAATATTAGACAGATTAAGTCAACAAGCATGTTAATGCTTTAAAGACTTTTTTTTACGTTTATGTTACTGTAAGTAAACTGAAATTGAAATTGTAACTTAATGTAATACTTATTGATTTGAATAAACGTATATTATTATTACAATATAATGACCTGCGACCTAATGCCCTACAGAAACATTGGTACAAGTGGCAGAGAAAATCTTTGATTTTCGGAAAATTTTAACTCCATTTCGGTAATTTGATAAAGGACGGCATTTATACAAATACATAAACTGTGTGTCAGCCAAATGGAATAAATTAGCTAATAAATATATGAGGAAGTATTCCATAAAACGGTTGAATACGCCGATTAGTATTTATATTTGCGCATTTTTTCCATAAAACCTTTTTAAACGGGTGTATCAAAAACGGTGGCCAATAACAACTTGCTTATTTTAAATAGAACACCCTATATATTAATTAATTTTTAGATTATTTAGAATACAATGTCCTTTGTCTTTACTGTCTTGTAATGTTTTTACTGTTTCGGAAATATTAAGTAAAATGCAAACATTCACATTTGGAAAAGAAAATTATCTATTTGCCGAAAGTCGCTACAATATACTCAAAAACTTCTAAATAATACAAATCTAAACAGTAATGTTAATGTAGTAGATGTTCAAAATGCTTCCCACGAACGTCTTGGCAACACCCTGATCGTGAAAAGAAATTTCTTCTAACGTTACTACATATCTCAGATGTGATCGATCTAATCACAAACATTATTCGTCTTCGTAAGTCAGCTAAGTCAGTGGGTTTAGTTTTGTATACAATACTTTTCACATATCTCTATAACAAAAAGTTTAATGGTATCAAATCGGGGGATCGTGGTGTCCTATCCACCGATTTGAAAATATTTGGTTGAGGTACTGCCGGACATGGATTTGGTATTGGGGCGGTGCTCCATCTTGTTAAAACCATATCATATTCGATGGAACTTATGGGTTTCCTGGATCAAGATACAAGTTGGCCAACGTTGGCACTACATTATTATGGAGCAATGCTAAATAATTGTCGCTATTCAAATTGCCATCTATAAAAAAAGACCTATGCTCGGATCATCAATAATTCCTGCCCACACGTTTACCTTCTTAGGGTATTGAGTATTGCCTTCTCTCATCCAGTGAGGATTTTTTCTGGAACAATAGCGGCAGTTTTGCCGATTAGCATGACGGTGAAGAGTAAAGGTGCACTTATCAGAAAACAAAACATGTGTTAATTGACATCATTTGTTCACAAAAATACGTTCACCTTCTTGGCAGCTTCTTTTTTTACCTTCCTAACATGGCCCAGCTCGTGGAATTGCTTCTCTGTTTTACTAATTGTCCCTTGAGATTTGAAACCTTGAGAATTGTCCCTTGAGATGAGAAACGAGCTACTTCCATTTGCGTCAATGTCTTATATCAATAGCCAATCATCTGTATAATTATACTTTTGTGCATTTCTGTTAAATGATCCATTTTTCTGGCTTGCGGTTAATGAAATTTTAGTGACTATAGCACTGACAACTACTTCTGTCATGGAACAATAATCATTGGCATTTTAAACCAAAATAAACATTTTTTTTATTGTTTTAACATATCAATAAAAAGGTATGCTTGAATAGTTTTGACTTACTTTATCATTACCAAGACCTAAAGGGCAAGAAGTATTAAGACAGCGGGTAGCGACTTTCCACCAATAAATAATTTTCTTTTCTAAATGTGTCAAACACACATTTAGAAACAGTCAAAGATAGGTAAAGGACATTGTATTCAAAAATGTATAAAATGATCTAAAAAATTTAAAAATTAATTAATATACAGGGTGTTCTAATTAAAATAAGCAAGTTAGTATTGGCCACCGTTACCTGAAATTTTTATGGAAAAAATGCATAACTAAAAATACTAATCGACGTGTTCGACCGTTTTTTAACACATTTAGCGCCATGTGCCCACCGGTGGGCATTTTCATTATTTCCATTAAGACCGAGTGCCCACCGGTGAGCATTTGATGTCGGTTGCTTCAAGTCACCGTGGTCACCCGTGGACACGATTTATATTAGTTTGACGTATGTTGACGGATTCAGTGGTCCCAGGAAACAACAGAATTTTACACGGACCGAGCAGAATGAATGTATCAGTTGTGATTTTGAGCCGTGCAAAAAACTGATACAATTTTGTATTTTTAGATAGTATATTACAAAAATAAATGGAATTTTATCCTAATATTACTACAAATAAACGAACAAAGTGAGCAAAACATTAAAAAACCAGCAATGTTAACGTAATACAACAAAAATAATAAAAATTAAACTTTTAGAAATGAGATAGTTGCCAGATGTTATTTGAAAACATTCGAGGCACATTGGCAGGTTACATGTATCGCAATATGTATTTATTTTTTTCGCATTTTTACGAGCATAAGCTGGATTTTGTCGCTGAGACATAGTCTTGTAGCATGCACTGCACCTTTTTCTGGTAACCCTCTTTTGTCCCTCGTCTTCTTTCAGGAAATGTTTTATCTTGGAAGTGGAAGGCCTTGATAGAATTGGATTTAAATCTTGATAAACCAAAGCCTCGATGATATTTTCTTTGAATTCTATTATTCCCATTTTGTTATTATTAATTTTGTTATATAGATGCAGAGCATTTACCATAGCTGTTGCAGTAACAAAATGAAAAGCGAGTCGCTTATACCACTTGACGGTTCTTCTCACGTATGGCGCATAAGATGCCATCTGGTCAGACTGGTCGACAAAAGCTTTTCCTTTGTTGTAATCTACAACTATCGCTGGTTTATTAACTTCTTGTCCTCCTCTGCGAGTTACTGTCACCATAGAGTCGTCATGTTTGGTACTGAGCATAAGAACATCTCTTTTATCTTTCCATTTGCAGACAACTGTTTTATTTTCGTTTTGTTGGGCCACGACTTCACCCTTTCTCAGTTTAGTTTTTACCACATCTGGGGGATTATATTTTCTGTTTGTCCTTAGGGTTCCTACTAAATGTGTTTGCCGTTGAATGAGACTATTAGACAGCGAAACACTAGTGTACCAGTTATCGGTATATAAAGTTCTACCTGTATCAAAAAGTCCCTCCATCAGTGTCGTGACAATTTTTTCGGCAACTGATACATCGTCTGCTCTTTCTTTGCCTGTGTAGACTTTAAACGACCATGTATAGCCTCCAGAAACACAGAGTTTGAAAACCTTTATTCCATACTTATGCCTTTCATTAGGAATGTACTGTCGGAAATAAATACGTCCTCGAAATGGTACGTTGCTTTCGTCAATACAAACTTCTTCTTCGGGATTATACGATTCTTTGAATTTCTTTTCCAGTAAGTTCAAAAAATTTGAGATTTTGTGAAGCCTGTCTTCTGGATTAATTGGCTGCTCATTATTTGATAGATGAAACATCGAAAGTAACATCTCAAATCTATTGCGGCTCATTATTTTTGGAATTCCATTTTCATAAATTCTTTTTGTGCTCCAGTAATCCCTCAATTTTGGCAAA
Source organism: Diabrotica balteata (assembly GCA_918026665.1). NCBI lineage: Eukaryota > Metazoa > Arthropoda > Insecta > Coleoptera > Chrysomelidae > Diabrotica > Diabrotica balteata. Next base: position 194,676,427 of record OU898276.1, on the reverse strand, counting down.
TGCATAAGTCCCATCCATACAACGATACCCAAAAACTTGCGCATCTCTATAGGATCAGTGTCTACCCATTTATTAAGTCTTGGAGTTTGGCTTCCTGCTGGGGCAGCATCATTCGCAGTATTTCTTTGCGCAGCAAGTCTATTGGTTTCTTCCACTAACAATGAGATAATCTCATCGTCTATGAAGTGTTCAAAATAAGTTATAGGAGATGCACCACGAAGTTTCTGGATTATATTTTCGTGTCCGGTGTGGCAGCAAGAAAATTAAATTTCAATCTGTCTCCTGCCACAGGCTCCCACTTGGTCTCGGGTATAATATCGGCCAGAGGAACAACTTCAGCAGCTTCGTCCTCGACATCAGATACAGCTAATTCATCCTCACTTGAATAGGAGCTTCCTTCATATGAGTAATTCCGATCTGCAGTGGAGTCGTCGTCGGAATAGTCTTCTGCTTCAACATCAGACAAATTTTCCAACTCCCGAAGCAATTCTTCTTCTGTAAGACCTCTTCTTGCCATTTTTGTTTAAAATCTGCAACAAAAGAAACAATAATTTGGTCCCAGGGAGTGAATAACCAATTACAGCGTGGCGCTAAATGTGTTAAAATACTCCCTCAGATATTTATTAGCTAATTTATTCCCATTTGGCTGACACACAGTTTATACACATACAGTTTTAATAATTTTATGAGCACATCATCTGGTCCACAAGCTTTTTAATCTTTTGTGGTTTTGTCTCGTATCCTTTGTCATTTTTAATGAGAGTTCTTTTCTTTTACAACACCTCCTTCCTATCAGTAATAATATTCCCTTTATCATTTTTAAGGATATTCCTTCTTGAGCTATTTCTAGAACCTGTCATTTGTATGATTTTGTTGTGTAGATTAAAGCTATTATACTTTTTATGCAGACCTTTTATTTTCCTGCATCTGACTCAGAGGATAATTGAGGTGGGCCCACATAAGGGAATTAAAAATAAAGCACGTTCTGTTCGTGAAAACGTCAACTTAATATTAAGTATTTTGTTTGTGTCAAGGTTTTGATCACGTTTAATACAATAATTTGGAAATTTCTTGATTTTCTTCGTAATTCTTATAACTGCCTTTTTAAATATTGTCCAATGAATTCTAAAATCTAATTAAAACAAATCAACATGGTTAACTCGGATTTTCGACACGAACGAACTTAGGTATGCTCAAGGGCATAGACGTCTGCTACTACACCAACTTTATCGGGAAATCGTAAATTTCCCTCACGTTATCAGAAATATCCAAATTTTACACGATTTTCTCGTGTTTGCTGAGCTCTTTAGTTTTGATTTATGATAAAGTACAAAATAATATACGGAGCTGATATTTATATTGTCCTTTTGAAAATACTTGTTTCATTATGTTCTGACTAATTTGTCTAACTCAGTTAAAATTCTGATTTTAACTGAGTTTCATTAAAGTATTAGTTTGTATAGAGAACAAGCAAATCTCAAGAACAGATAAAAAGTTCTTTCTTCCTTTTTATATTTTTCTCCTTAAACCAATACTCTTTCCCAATTATTACAGAATTGTTCAATATCTTTTAAGTCGACATAGTCTTGTGTGAGTGACTTGTAATACATTTAATTACGTTGTTATTTGCAGTTTTATATATTGTAACGTAAATTAAACTTGGATAGGAAAAAAGAATGCTCAGAAGTTGGACGATAACAAGGGTGTCAAAATTGGAAATAAAAATGCCTCACAGACAACAGTGAGACTCTTACTAAATTGTGACAACCTCAGTGTCACAATTTAGTAAGACAACCTACTTTAGTGCCTCAATCAGTAAATACTTATCGTCCTAGCTGTTCCTCTCGTGACAACTAACAAGGTCAAAGAAAGAATAAGATGAGGTTCAAAAAGTTAATAGGAACCATTAAGAAATGTACTTCATCATTTTAATATGATAATTGAATCCGAAATGGTTTTTAATACAAATAACAAATAAATGTTCACTATTTGTTTCCAAATAAGATAAAAAAGGCTTTGAATCGTTAGTGGTTTAATTAAGAGTAATACCAGAACTATGACTCCAGACTCAATATGAATTATAGTAAAACAAAAACCATGACTAATGAACCAGAAGAACTTATAATTACAGTGGCACAAACAAAAATAGAACAAGTAAAAGAGTATATATATCTAGGCCAAATCAGTAAATTAAATAAAGAAAATCAGACCGAAGAAATAAAGAGAAGAATAAGATTGACCTGGGCATCATTCGGAAAACTGTCTTATATTCTAAAGAATTCAAAATACCCCCAATACTTAAAAACGAGAGTCTTCAATCAATGTATACTCTCTGTCCTCACATATGGCTCTCAGACATGGACGTTTACAAAGGAAAATATGGAAAAAATAGCAAAGATAGAAAGATCCATGGAAAGACAAATGCTGAACATTAAACTATCAGACAAAAAAAGAAACGAATGGATCCGTAATAAAACAAAAGTGAAAGATGTCTCAACCCAAGTAGCAAAGCTTAAATGGAAGTTCGCCGGACACACCCTAAGGCAGAAAGATGAAAGATGGACTAAAACAATTATATATTGGAGACCATGGAATCACAAACGTAAAAGGGGAAGGCCACAAATGCGATGGTCAGATGACCTGAAGAAACACTCCGGGTCAAAATAGATGCAAATTGCCCAAGATAGAGAGGCATGGAAGAAGGAGGAGGAGGCCTATATCCAAGGATGGATGTTAAGGGCTGTATAGATAGATAGATAGACCAGAACTATCTAAGCTATTTAAAGAATGTGGTCTTAAAAATTGACATATAAAACATTAAATCACAAGAGGCGGCGTCAGAGAGTTTCGCTTCCGCTTACACCATATCAAGAACGCTACAATAGGCGGCACCAAGTTCTTTTACCACAATCAACAGCTTCCACAATCAGCTTCCACAAACATAATAACTTTTCCAGTTCAACTACTCTTCTCGGTACCCAGAAGAAAAGTGTCGAAAAGCGGTACCTCGCGAAGGGGTGTCCCTTTTTTAATCGCATAGGAAAGAATAAGCCAATCTCTGGTCTATATTAATTGAAAACTCAGATATTATTTTAAAATTATTGTGGGCGAAAAAAAAAGGAATTGAAAAGAGAGACACCAATTGAATTGCTTTCTACTCAAAGCAAATTGGTTGTGTAAATAAACATTTCCAGTATTTTTTCTCGTTTGAAATACTATAATGCAAACCACTAGGTATTTATATAGGAAGCTATTAGATTTACGTGAAAAATGATTTAAATATTGCATTTTGGGCTACGCTTTCGCCCAAATCAATTTGGTTAGCGTAAATAAACACTTAAAGTGTGCTCTCTTGTTCAAAAACTTTAGATGCAATTCAAACATTTAAAAAAGCTCTCTTTTTTTTGTAAAATTAATTGCAACCCATATACACACAACGCAAAAGTCTAGGGATATTTTTATAAATAGACGTATTTTCTTTATCTGTAATAAACTTTAAAAAAGTAATACAAAATTTGTAGTTTAAGTTGTTGTTTATTATGTAAAAAACCATAAATTGCAAAAAAACAGAAAATTGGAGCAAAAAAAATAATAATTGCAAATCACGCATGTTTCACATACCACCATAAAGTGTCAAAAATACGAAATATAAACTTAAAATAAAGTATGGCCACCACGTTGGTTTATCACAGCTCTACATCTACTGTTCATGCTCCGAATCACATTGTTAATGTCTGCTTGAGATAGTTGTGTACATTGTTCTCTCAGAAGCTCTTTTAATTGAAACTCATTGTAGATATTGCCCATATGTGGAGTAACTCTTCGTTGAAGCATGTCCCATACATGCTCAATGGGATTCAAGTCCGGTGATTGTGCTGGCCACGGCAATACATCAATACCCTCGTTATCCAACCAGTTTGTTACAATATGCGCAACGTGTGGTCAAGCGTTATCATGCATAAAGTAAAAATTTTCTCCAACAGCAGCAGCAAAGGGGCGCACAACCTTCTCCATTTCTCCAGTTCTCCATTTCCGGGTCGTCTCCAAACTCTTGTCCGACGACAATCTGGACGAAATCCATACCTAGACTCGTCACTTAACAAAACTGTGGCCCAGTCATGGTCAGTCCAATTCAGAAACTCTTGACACCATGTTAATCTTGCAGCGCGATTGCCTCTAGATAGAGGTGGACATCTCAGTGGTCGCCGACTATGAATATTGGCTTCATGGAGACAGTACTGCTACTAATTGTTACATTATGTGCAAGCTGTAATTCATTAACCACCTCGGGTGCTGTGATTGTTGGCTGCCTTCTGGCATTTAAAATTAAATATCGGTCTTGAGCGACGGTTGTAAAGCGACCACGTTCTGGATGTTGCTCGTCTGGACTCCCAGTGTCTTTAAACCGACGCCACAAACGACTTACGACGCTTTGGGAGATACCCAGCTGGTCAGCAACTTGATTTTGTCGCATACCAGCTTGAAGGAGGCCCACGGCTCTATTCATCTCGTCCAACGTTAAATGTTGTCGTTGCATAGTAAAATACCATATCTTTAACTTACTTTTTAACCAAGAATGGTATGAAGTGACTAAAATTAAAAATAAACAAAACATAAAAATGTCGATTTTTTTTCCCTTATAAAAAACATTCTAAAACACGTATTGTGTGTACAGTTTTAAATTTTTTTTTTGATAAGAAGTGTGTTCTGTATCAACAATTATATAGTACAAGCAAATTTATATGGTCATGAAATTTCTGTCATTGGTATTGTCAAATTATTAAAATATCCTTAAACTTTTGCGTTGTGTGTATTTCGCTGTTCCTTATGATGTGATTGAGGTATATGATTTAGGCTGTTTTTGTTAAGGTTAGCAACTCTTTTCCCTTTTGAATTCTTAGTAAAACGTCCTTAGTTACCTGGTCGGTACATGATATCTTCAGGAGTCGACGATAAAGCCACATTTCGAGAGCTTTAATTTTCTTGCAGGTATCGTCTTTAAGAGTCCACGACTCAACTCCGTAGAATACAACAGTATAAAAAATATATAACTTCGTAGTAACCTTGGGTACTACGAAGTGTACCCAAGGGTAGATTTTTATGGGTAGTGATAAATCATGGCATTTTAATAGCTTAGCCATTTTTTGAAATTCAGACCTTGCTTTCTATATCCTACATTTTATTTCTTGGGAACAGTTCCAATTTTCATTGACGTTTCTTGATTTTTATCTGTGATGATGTTCCCCTGTTGATCTTACAGTTTGCCAGCTGTGTTTTTGTATTTTTTCATACCAGCTGCTTGTTTTACCTTTTTATGCCTATTAAATGTTTCATGTTTTTGTTCCAATAACTTTATCATTTTACACTGTGTTTTTAACCAATTTTCTGTGGCCTTTTGTGTTTCGGTTTTTATTTGTCTCTGAATATTTTTGTGCATCCTTTTGTTATTCTTTGATTTTCTTCTTTCTTCCATGACTTTCAGTATCTGGGTAGTTATCCAACTTTTACTCTTTTCTAATTTTTTTCCACTAGATGTTCTTCTCTGATCTTGTTAAAAGTTTAACATATATTCTGTCTCTTTAGTCTCTTTTTTCCTTATGTTTTAGTCTTCTCATATCACACTTTTTGTTACTTTTTTTTACTATTCTTTTTTGTGACCTTTTTAAATGTAAACTGGGGTAACTGTTAACTGATATCCATTACGGAATCTTTTTTCTCTATGAAGAACATAGGGGGATTTTATTTCTCCCCCTGAATATGTTGCTAACTGCTTATTGAAGCAGTACCTTCGATTTTGGTTCTATGTAGTTATAATAAAATAAAATTGGTTACCTTATATTTTGGCGATCACACTCTCGTAATTACTTTAAATTACACTTAATAATTAAAACTATATTTTTTTTTTATATAACACAAAATCTTTTGTGGAGAAAATGAACGATTTATTTTAAAAGTGACAAATATTAGAGAGTTATTAAAATTGACAAATATTAGAGTAATGTCAGAAATTATAGAATGACTGTTGTCGACGTCATAAAGGTTAAGAAGGGAATTTCTCGCAATTATGTGCAGCAAATAGAAACAGCATCTATCTTGCATTATCGGCAATTCGACCTATGAATTTTTTAGGTTGCGATATGCAACATAGTCCCCCCCTTGATGTGAACGCATCAAAAAGAAAAAAAAAAATGTTTATGTACAATTTGAAGAAAGGTATAACTAAAACTAACAAACTATTAATATTCTTGAAGGTGAGTCATAGGAAGAGGACACAGTTTAGCAATAGAGCGAACATATAAGCCTTCAGGAGTTCTGACCTTAACAACTCTTACCTTGTTGTCCTTTCCCGGATATGTCTCAACTACCCGTGCTATAGGCCATTTGAGAGGAGGCGAGTTTTCGTCCTTAAGCAAGACGAGATCACCAGGCTTTATGCCTACCTGAGGAGTGAACCATTTAGGTCTATTTTGCAGCCTATTAAGATAATCGCGGGTCCAAACCTTCCACATATGCTGCTGAATTCTTGTGCATTTATTCCACAAAGACAATTTATTTTCTTGAATATCAGAAAGATCTGATTCAGGATAAGACATTAAATTAGATCCAATAAGGAAGTGTCCGGGAGTAAGAAAGGAAAAATCGGAAGGGTCATCTGAAAGCGCACAGATAGGGCGTGAATTGAGCACTGCCTCGATCTGCGAAAGTACAGTGGATAGTTCTTCGAAAGTAAAATTGGAGTTACCCATTATTCTTACGAGATGGTATTTGAAGCTCTTTATGGCAGCTTCCCAAATACCACCGTGGTGTGGTGAGCGTGGAGGGATAAACTTCCATTGAATTTGACACGAAGTAGCGAAAGAGCGAATAGATTCAGAGGTATCACCTTTAAGAAGCAACTCATAAAGTTCTTTCAATTGGTTTTTCGCACCTAGAAAGTTTGTGCCATTATCGCTGAAAATGATATTCGGATTACCCCTTCGGGCGATAAACCTTTTCAGAGTCAATAAGAACGCTTCAGTAGAAAGACTGGAAATTAATTCCACATGCACGGCGCGAGTAGCTAAACATACAAACACTGCCATATAGGCCTTAGTAAGGGGAGCTCTCTTGAGTTTAGAGGTCTTGATGGGAAACGGACCACCAAAATCAACTCCAACATTTATAAATGGACGTGCAATTTGAACTCTTTCCCTCGGGAGATTAGCCATGATTTGAGACGCGACTTGTGCGTTAAAACGGTAACAAGTGAGACAATTTTGTATTATACGTTTGATTTGTCGAAGACCATCAAGAGGCCAGAATTTCAATCTAACATTAGACAGTGTATTTTGAGGGCCTGAATGTAGAAGTCTTCGATGTTCTCGGGTAAGTAATAAATTGACAATATGTGATTTTGAGGGTAACAGTAGAGGAAATTTCTGATCATAAGGAACATCTGAAAGGAGAAGACGACCGCCTACTCGTATCATTTGAGACGAATCTAGAAAGGGATTCAATTTACAAATAGACTTATCTTTAAGCAGACGATTATCCATTAAAAATTGGATTTCCGAACTGAAGAAATGTGACTGGGTCAATTTGATGATCATTAACTCAGAACTAGAGAGTTCATGTGGAGTGAGAGGACCTGTACGTCTATGAGACTTAGCTCTTACATTGTGAATAAAACGAAGGCAGTATGCAAAAACTCTCTGAAGTCGAGTGAAACATGAAAATTTGCAGAGGGCATCATATACTTGTGAATCTGGTTTTCTGATCAGATGAGTAACCCTTTTGAGTTCAGGCAGTTCATCAACATTAATACTCGAAGGACCATTAGATACAAAGAGGTTGAAATCAAAGTGTGGATCTGACAAAAATTGAGGACCATTAAACCAAAAATCACAATCAAGCAACTGCAAGGGTGTAGCACCACGAGATAATATATCCGCGGGATTGTCTTTCGATCGTACATGTCTCCATGTATGGTTGGAAGTGAGTTCTTGAATTTGAGTTACTCTATTGGATACAAAGGTAGACCAACGAGAAGGGTGTGATTTAATCCACGCGAGGACGATTTCTGAATCTGTCCATAAATTGACAGAATTTATCTGAGATTGGGATGGAATCAAGACAGAAAGAATCTTCGTAACAAGATTAGAGAGTAATAATGCTCCTAGAAGTTCTAATCGAGGAAGAGTCACAACTTTTACAGGACTAACACGACTCTTTGAGGAGATTAGATTGCAAGATATAAAGCCATTTTCATGTGACGTTCTTAAATAAACACAAGCACCATACGCGCTAAGACTTGCATCCGAAAACCCATGTATTTGAGTACTTGTTACATTGCTAGAATTTTGCAGCAACCTAGGAATCTTGAGATTGGAGATGTGAGGAAGTGTTTGTAAAAATAGATTCCATTCGGTAAGCAATTTTGGACTGAGAGGGTCATCCCAATTCGACCTTTCTAACCAAATCTTTCTCATAATTAATTTGGCAGATACCACTAAAGGGTTAATCAATCCTATAGGGTCATAAATGGAAGCGATTAAAGAGAGAACTTCTCTTTTTGTATATGTATCCTTAACGGTAACCTTTGGCACAAGAACTGAAAAATGATCGGAGTGAAAATTCCAACATAGGCCGAGAATTTTGTTCGTGTGATTTTCAGGATTGATTACATAACTAGCTTCATTAGAGATATGAGAAATACCTGCGAGAAATTCAGGTGAGTTTGCACACCATTTATGAAGCGAGAAGCAAGCGAGGTTTAAACATTCCGTTAATTGACGATGAATTTCGAAGAGTGTTTCGAAATCGTTACAGCCATAAAGCACATCATCGATATAACAGCAATTTAAAAGAGCTTCACTAGCCAAAGGAAATTTGTCGGAATTGTTTTGAGCTAATTCCTTAAGACATCTAGTGCTAAGAAACCCGGAGTTATTTAATCCATAAGTGATAGTTTCGAGTTGAAGACATTTCAAATCCTCTTGAGGTGAATCACGCCACAAAATGTTCAACAGAAAAACCTGTTCGGGATTTACTCGAATTTGTCTGTACATATGACGTAGATCTGCTACAATACAGTATTTAAATAATCTAAAATTTATCAAAATATCGAATAATTCGCGTTGTACCGTATAACCAGGAAGCATTATGTCATTAAGACTTAGATTTGAGGTAGTTTTCATACTGCCATCAAAGACGACACGCAACTTATTTGTTACGCTATCCTTTAAAACGCAATGGTGAGGAATAAAATATTTTAAATCAGAGTGAATATTTCGAGTGGAGAGAGGCACATATCTGCAATGTCCAAGTGCAATATATTCATGAATAAATTGTTTATACTGTACATATAATTGATCTGACTTGATCAGTTTCTGTTCGAGGTTTAGGAATCGCTTCTTTGCGAGGAAAAACGATTCGCCCAATTTTTTATATTCGTTGGGAGATTTGAAAGGGAGATCTACTTGGAATCTACCAGATGATAATATTTTAAGTGACGATTTAAAAATGTCTTCGGCCTGTTGCTCCGAAGGAGTTAGGATTTTTGGAGTACAAGTAAAAGACGAGATTTCTTCTACTTCCCAAAACGACCGTACGAGTGAATCGGTATTTTGAGCTTGAACGAACAAGGATACTTCATTTCGAGGTTGAGTATTTTCTTGAATGTTAAGTATGGAATATGAGTCAATTAACCCAGAGGATTGAGGTACATTTCCACCTACAAGATATCCGAGATGAGTATTTGTTAAGGTAGGAAGATTAGGGCCTAATTTTATTAACCCATAAGTGAGTAAGTCGAAATAAACATCTGCTCCAAGCAACATTTGAACTTCGGCAGGAGTACAAAATTCTGGATCAGCCAGGTGAATGTTTGGTGGAATTTTGAGGGCATTAAAATCCAATGTAATTTGAGGGTGCTTACAAGTGATGGTTGGGAGAATCGCACAAGAGAGTGTAAAATGTTTTGTGGGATTGACATTTGAGAAAATATTTAAATCCACCATTTTATTCGACGTCGAACAGATTTCGGATATCCCAGAAATGTGAAGACTTTTTGTGTAAGGAATACATTTCAAGCGACTTGCTAATTTCTCAGTGATAAACGAAAGCTGACTAGCTGAGTCTGTAAGGCAGCGAACCTTAACGGGATTATTATGAGAATCATAAATTGTAACACATGCTGTTTGGAGTAGAACCTCCTTTTTGCCTGAGAGTGCAGAGAGAGATGATGCTCGGTAGACATCATTAGACTGACATTGATTTGCTATTCGTGGAATTGCAGGAGAACTTGAAGTTTCGCCTTGAGTATTGGGATCACGAGATACATTAGAGTGAGTACGAGAATTTGAAGTATCATGTATATTGTGAGTCTGGCGAGTATTTTGAGAATTACGATTTCCTTGTGAGTCTTGAGAGTGACGAGTATTTTGGAAGTGAGTGTTTCTAGTGGGTAGACTACAAGAATCTTGATTTGTTCTTGAAATGAACCGAGAACTATTTGAGTTATGATTAGAAGCGTTAGAGAAATGGAGCAATGTGTGATGTCTCCTGTTACATTTGGCGCAATTCGACGAAGAGGTACATGAGCTTGCTGAATGACCACTAGCCAAGCAGTTGAGACACGCTTTCTTTGCCTTGACCGTTTGAAAACGGTCATCTTCAGACATATTTAAGAATTCCTGGCAAGTGTATATTTTATGAGAGTTATTTTGACATAAGAAACATTTAAAATACTGATTATTACTACTATACTGCAAATTATTGCTAACTGTGTTAAGAGAAGTAAAACGAGAAAGTTGTTTTTGTTTCGGAGAATGGGAATACTCAGGAGCAAGATTTTCGAGAATTTTGCATTTTCTTTCAATAAATTCAAGGAACTCCAATAAACTTGGGAGTTTGTTTATATTACGATCGGTTTCAAATGATCTTTTAGTATTATAGTCTAATTTTTGAGTAAAGAGATTGATGAGAATTAAATCAGTGAGTTGATTCGAGATGTTGAGGTTTTCTAAGGCGGCGAGATGGCTTTTAATTTGAGTTAAGAAATCCCTTAGAACATGTGCATTGGGTTTTGTAATGAGTGGAGCATTTAATAAACTGTTCAAATGGCTGTTTACTATTAAATATTTATTTTCAAATCTATCGCATAAATTTTTTATTGCAATTTCGAAATTGGAATCAATTATTTCTAGATTGTCAATTAACTTTAACGGTTCATTCCTTAACACTGATTTGAGATAAATAAGTTTTTGAGCATTAGATAACTGTTTATCATTTGTTATTAATTTGGTAAAAACTTCAAAAAACTGGGCCATTCTGATATTTCGCCCGAGAAAAAAGGTATTTTTAATTCTGGCAACTTTACATTTTGAATTGTGCTGACAGATGGTGTTACATTTGTTACAATAGGTTGAGTTTCAACTGGTTTTGCAGATAATTGCGTGATTTTCTCGTGCAAATATGAGTCTAAATTATAATACTGTTCTTCAACTATGTCCCTATCTGAACAATATTTATCAAAATCTTCTAATTCAAGTTCCTCTTGTAAGTTGAGATACTTGCGATAAGTTTCATTTAATACATTTTTGCGTGCAATATATTGACCGCAATCTAAAACTACATTTTGGTTTTTTGAGACAAATGTTTGAATTCTAGTAATACAAGCTTTAGTATGCCCTCTTAACTTTATAATTTTTGCAACATCAGTCATTTTGAGCGTGAGAAAAAATAATACAAATTTTAAATATAACAAGAGATACTTAGTATTAAGAACTAAATAATATTACCATAAAAATCTACTTATAAGCACTGCGAATCTAAAAATAAAATAAAATAACATGCGACGATACAAAAAACCAATTCGTAAAAGTTACAATAAGTGACCAAACCGCACAGTCCAACCGCGACCGAAACATAAAACTTCTTATCCCTTCAAAGTGACGAAACCAACCTTCCGGACGGCGCCAATACGAAGAACCTTGGATCGTGGAACCGCCAAAACTGCGATGTGTGAATATGAAAGAATAAAAACTATGTCTTTTCTTTGCGAAGAAATGAGGAAACGAGTGATTTTTACGAATAATGTGAGAGAATCTTGAGAATTCTTGCGTGAAAGCGTCTTTGTAGAGACGAGAAATGATCGCCTTCGTGGTTTATCAATGAAAAATCCAGCTTCCAGCTTTACAAAGACGGGAACAGCTGCTGTATCCGGCTCGTTAGGATCATGAGGAACATAGGGGGATTTTATTTCTCCCCCTGAATATGTTGCTAACTGCTTATTGAAGCAGTACCTTCGATTTTGGTTCTATGTAGTTATAATAAAATAAAATTGGTTACCTTATATTTTGGCGATCACACTCTCGTAATTACTTTAAATTACACTTAATAATTAAAACTATATTTTTTTTTTTATATAACACAAAATCTTTTGTGGAGAAAATGAACGATTTATTTTAAAAGTGACAAATATTAGAGAGTTATTAAAATGACAAATATTAGAGTAATGTCAGAAATTATAGAATGACTGTTGTCGACGTCATAAAAGGTTAAGAAGGGAATTTTCTCGCAATTATGTGCAGCAAATAGAAACAGCATCTATCTTGCATTATCGGCAATTCGACCTATGAATTTTTTAGGTTGCGATATGCAACACTCTATTAATGTAATCAATTTGATTCTTAATATGTTCCTGGTTGATCTTACATCTTAATTCTCTTAATTCTTACATTCTTAAATCTCAACATCATACAGGTTTATGCACCAACTACAGACGCATCAGATGAAGTAGTGGAAAACTTTTATAGTGAAATCAAAGAACTACTTAAATTGACAAAGAAACATGATGTCAACATAATTATGGGAGATTTTAATTCCAAAATAGGGAAGGGCAGCTTTGAAGACATAGTTGGACTCTACGGTCTTGGAACAAGGAACGAAAGGGGCGACCGACTTATACAATTTTGTCAAGAAGAAAACATGAGAGTTACCAACACATGGTTCCAACTCCACCCCCGTCGCCTATATACTTGGAATCTCAAGCCGATAGAGCTCATAACATAATAAGAAACCAGATAGACTTTATTCTTATAAATGGTAGATTCAGCACAACTGTCAAAAGAGCTTGCACATACCCTGGAGCAGATGTCCCTTCTGACCACGTACTATTAGTGGCCGTCAAAAAGATCGCTCTTTCATGCAAGAACAAGCCTGAAACTCAACAACAGATAGCACTGGATAAACTGAAAGACCCAGTGATACAAGCAAAAATAAGCAATGAAATAAACGCACAAATTCAATTATTAACGACAAACATTACCGAAGATCTAACACCAACATGGAATACGATTACAAGTGCTGTAACAGACATCATGAAAAACAACTTAGGGTACAAACGAAATAACAAGAGGCAAAAATGGATGACAGAAGAAATACTATTACTAATGGAAGAACGACGAAGACACAAGAATAACCAAGATGGCAGCAATATGTATGAAAACATTAACAGGCAAATAAAAGCAAAAATAAGAATAGCAAAAAATGAATGGCTTAAGCCATAATGTATCGATCTAGAACATTTACAAAGACAGCACGACGACCGTAATTTACATAAAAAGCTTAAGGAGACTGCTGGAATATACAGAAAACGAAGACCAACTACCATAGTTAATCAGGATAACCAGATAGTGCTGTGTGAAAAGGAGAAAATTGATATATGGGAAAATTATATCCAGGAGCTCTTCCATGACGAAAGACCCATGAGTGAAGTTTATACAGACGACCAGCTGACTGGCCCTTCAATCACCAAAGAGGAGATAGAAAAAGCAATATTAAATTCAGAAAAACAATAAGGCACCTGGACCAGATGAGATCCCGTCAGAAATACTCAAATTACTAGATGAAAGGGGAATTTCAGCACTACACATAAATATTTAATTTAATTTATGAAACTGGCTGCTATCCTCAACAGTGGTTACGCTCTACCTTTATTCCCCTGCTTAAGAAAGTCAATGCAAAAAGATGTGAGGATCACAGACTCATTAGCCTGATGAGTCACACTTTAAAGATATTCTTAAAAATACTATATCAAAGATTATACAAAAAATGTGAATGGGACATCAGTGATTCCCAGTTCGGGTTTAGGCAAGGTTTAGGAACACGAGAAGCAATAGTAGCAACACAGGTACTGGTCCAAAATTGTTACGATCAGAGGAAGGATGTGTTCCTATGCTTTTTAGATTACCAAAAAAGCGTTTGATCGTGTCCAACACCACAAGTTAATGCAGATTCTCAAGAAAGTTGATATAGACCAAAAAGACATAAGATGCATTGAAAACTTGTACTGGCATCAAACGGCACAGCTAAAAATAGACAATTCTATATCCAAGCCCATACATATAAGAAGAGGCGTTCGACAGGGATGTGTGCTTTCCCCTCTTTTATTTAACATTTATTCGGAAGCCATATTTCAAGAGTCTTTGGAGGATGCAGAGATGGGAATCAAGGTGAATGGAGTATTGATCAACAACATACGATATGCTGATGATGGTGTCTTAATTTGTGACAACATAGTCGATCTTCAACAACTTGTCACTATAATCGGAGAATACAGTGAGCGAATGGGACTAGAGATTAATACCAAAAAGACCAAATTCATGATCATCTCCAGAAACTTGGATGCACTTGAAAACTCCACCATAACACTGAATAGTAAATCCATAGAAAGAGTGAGTAAATTTAAATACCTGGGATCGTGGCTTTTTGAAGACTGGGCATCGGACAGGGAAGTAAAATGTCGCATTGAGCAAGCTCGACAAGCTTTCGTAAAATTCAAGAAGGTACTGACTTGTTCAGAGTTCGATCTTCAACTGAGACTAAGGTTTACTAAGTGTTACGTATGGTCAGTGCTGCTATATGGCGTAGAGGGCTGGACACTCAAAACGAGGGATATAAACAGATTGGAAGCTTTCGAAATGTGGCTTTATCGCCGTATCCTAAAAATACCATGGACAGCGAAAATCACAAATATAGATGTCCTTAAAAGAATAAACCAAGAACGCCAACTTTTCGAAACCATCAAGAAAAGGAAAACGGCGTATCTAGGTCACATCATGCGAAATGAAAAATACCAGTTCCTCCAACTTATAATCGAGGGTAAAATTGAAGGCAAGAGAGGAATGGGACGCAAGAAAATGTCCTGGCTCCGAAACATAAGGCAATGGACAGGGATTAACGACATACAATCTCTGATACATATTGCAAGAAATAGAGAATTAATGGAAAATGTGATCGCTAACATCCATTAGTGGATTTGCATCTGAAGAAGAAGAAGGTTGATCTTGCGGAGAGATTCAATATAGAAACGTCTTGGTGGTAGATTAAAGAACGTATTTTAGTATTGCAAATTCTTCTTCATCTTCAAATAGTTTTAATCTTTCTGAGTAGTTAATAGAGAATAATTACAATTGTTGCTACCACAATTCTGTACGTAGGATTGCCTTATTCTACGTAGCATACAGTACGATGATATATAGTTACTTTCATTTCAGTTATTTTAAGCATACTAAATTTGTACTGAGAAAATTTCCAGATCAGTTTGGATCAGTCTGACCCTGTCAATTTTTAATTTAGTTAAAATTATAGTTCTTCGGGGAAAGATATTTCAACGAAATGTATCAAATTAATAATATTTATTTCATTCATCACATGTCATTTTTCTTTCGTTTGTAATTTCTTTAAAAGTTGGGTTGAGTTCTGGAGAGAATCTTCTTTTAGAATATTCCCCTTTAAACAATGGGATCTAAATTCCCATGGCATCATTAGTAGTTGTTTGGTCTACTGAAAGATGATCTCTCTGAGTTGGGGTGTATTTTTCCTAGTTGTATACGGTGTAGGAATCAAAACATAGAAGATACCGGACTGGAAGGAAAAACGAACAACAGAAATGAATGGAAAAAAAAATAGTGAATAAAATAGAATCCATAGGACTCTAAGGCCTCTGAAGAGCCTGAACAATGTTTTTAAAATAATCTTCTTCTTCAAGTGCCATCTCCGCGATGGAGGTCGGCAATCATCATAGCTATTCGGACTTTTGAGACGACTGCTTTGAAAAGTTCATTTGATGTACATCAGTACCACTCTCACAGGTTGCGCAGCCATGACATTCTACGCCTCCCTATGCTTTTTTTTCCTTAATATCTTTCCCTGAATAATCATTCGAGCAAGGTATATTTCTCTCCATGTGTAATATGTCCGAGATATTCCAATTTTTTTTTTTTAATTGTTTTTAAAATTTCTATTTCTTTATTCGTCCTTCTGTGAATCTCTTTTTTGTCGAAGAATCTCTTGTTTGTGACGTGTTCTGTCCACGATATTTTCAGAATTCTTCCTATACACCCATAGCTCGAATGATTTCAGTTTTTTCATTAATATCGCATTTAGAGCTCAAGATTCCATTCCATAAAACAAAGTCGAAAAAATATAGCACTTTGCCAACCTAACTCTTAGTTCCAATTTGAAGTCCCTTGTCCATAGCACTCTTCTCATTTTGTTGAAATTTCCTCTAGTCTTTTCTATTCTAATTCTGATCTTCTGAGTGTAATCATTTGTGAAGTTAATCAGTGTTTCCCAATATGCATATTTGTCCACTTGTTCGACGTTGGTACGTTTATTAGAAGATTCTCGTTATTTCTTTGAGTTTTCGATATTCTCATAAATTTCGTCTTCTTGATGTTCATTGTTAGACTGTACTCTTTTCCATACTCCGCTATTCTGGTCATCAGTCTCTGAAGATCTTCAATATTTTCGGCTAAGATCACAGTATCGTCCGCATATCTAATGTTGTTAATGGGAATTCCATTAACTTTATTCCCGCTGTTTCAACCTTAAGAGCTTTTTTCAGGATCTCTTCGGAGTAGGAATTAAAAAAAATTGGCGACAATACGCATCCCTGTGTCACTCCATGGTCTAATTTCAATTTTTTCTGATAGCTATTCAATAACACATACTTTTGCTTGCTGTTTATAGTATAAATTTGATATAACCCTGAGGTCCTTGTAGTCAATCTTGTTTGATTGTAGGATTTTTCTTGATTTTCTAGGCCTTTGCGCAAACCAAATTGTGTATCATTAACGTCTATATCCAGTTTGTGATATATGCGGTTATGGATGACTTTTAGTAGCAACTTAAGCACATGAGACATCATGATAATGGTGCGGTAATGCTGCTGCATTCTCTTGCGTTTTTTCTTTTTAGGGAGACAAATTAAAATAGATGTTAACCACTCTTTGGGTAATACGCTTGAACAATAAATTTGATTCAAGAGTGTCACTAAAATATCAATGTGCTTCTCATCTTTAAATTTTTAAAGATCTCTAATAGGAATCATGTCAGGTCCAGGGCTTTTTTCCACTCTTCATTGTTTTTAATACGTGTAATATTTCTTCTTTTGTAATATATTGGACCTATTTATTCTGACGTAAGTTCTATGTGCTTCAGATCTCCTCTTCCATCATCGAACAATTCGTCGACATATTCTGCCCATATTTGTACTTTCTCGTCCGTCTGTGTTATAGTAGTCCCGTGTCTATCCAGAAATGCACCAGTGGTAATTTTGTTTTCTTAGTCCTGCCAGTTCTATAACATTCTTGTGTAGGTTAAAAAAATAATATTTATTTTAAAGGTCTTCGATCTCTTTACATTTCCTCTTTAAGGTATTTTTCTTTTGCCTGCTTTATCATCTTCCTGATCTCGTGGTTTATCTCTCTGTATTTATTGTTGTCTTGGTTTTTAAATTGTGTTCGTTGTTCCATTATATTGAATAACTTGTCATTTAAAATAATAGGGCTTGATTTTAGTAAACTCTTAGAGGTAGCTTACGCCGTCACATTACCAACATATTTTTGTGCACTGAGATTCAGAAACTACATAAAATCAATATATATTTGAAGGGGTCAGAGCCAAAAGGGTTCAAGTGACGTTTTCTTAAAAAATTAGTTAAGTACATATTTAGCTATTTGAAACATATATTTCTTTTGTGGAAAAAAGAATCAACTGATTTTCGATGTTTTAACGCCATCTTTTAAACGGTAGAAAAAACATGTAAACAAACGTCTTGAATTTCTTTAAAGCAAAACGGTTCAAGTGTATTTAAACCGTTTTGGTGCTAAACAATTATTGTTAGAAGTTTATCTGACAGTGGCAACGTGTCATTGTGTTTTTGTTAGTTTATGCCATTGTTTGAAATTTTCACTGATTATAAACTATTTTTGAAGGAAAATAAGTAAATCCTTTGCTCCTAAAGGTAGGGCTTTATATTATAATACAAAATAATATTAGTTTGTTTTGTTTCAATAACATAAACTCAAAAAATATGGTCGACATAAAATTAAGTTTTTTGTTATTTCTTTTTAGCTAGTTGCAGTTATAATGCTAGTGACTGACCCATATATGACTGAAGAGATTCTGATTATGAACCCCCAAGTGTACCCCACCTTAACGTTAATCAGAGCCAGCATGTTAGTGAATTATTAGAGAATAATAGTTCAGACAGTGCTCATGGTATGGTGTTGCCGAGAGGGGGCATTTGGGCCTGTAGGACCCATCGCCGGCTCTTCGGACTTTTTCCTGTCTCCGGAATTGGAACGAGTGTTTACCATCTTCGTTTGTCGCTGGTGAAATGGGTCGATACTGTTACCGTTACAGAATAACCGTTACAGCGACAGTACCTGTTACAAGTAACGGTTTCAAGGAACAGTTTACAAAATAACAGATCAAAAATGGAAAACAGAACAGGTAAAATAATCTAAGTATTCCTTGACTTACGAAAGAAATAACTTAGTAAACAAGGAAATAAAATGGTATATAAAAATACAATGCACAGAAAATGTTTCTAAATGTTTCTTGACTTACGGAAGAGACAACTTAGAATGAGAAGTAAAATACACAAGAATAAAAGAACAGAAAAGTGTAGAAATATTCCTAAGTGTTTCTTGACTTACGGAAGAAACAGAAATATAGATAAATGAAATATGTAAATATGAAAACAATGTATGGAAATATTTCTAAGCGTTTCTTAGAACAAAAAAAAACAAACAAGAGAATCAAATAATAGTAAAATAAGAATACAAATATTTGTAAGTGTTTCTTGACTTACGGAAGAAACAACTTATAATAAGAAAATCAAATACAGAAAAGATATGGAAATATTGCTAAGTGTTTCTTGACTTACGGAAGAAACAACTCAGCATGAAATGGTAAAATAAAAGAGACAAATATATTAAGAAAATATCCAGATACATATCGGAAATAATAATGCAATAATGATTAATGAAAATATTTCTAAGTGTTCTTTTGACTTACCGGAAAAGAATGACTTAGGCACACAATAAAATTAACAAGTCAAATATCAGAGAAATATTTCTAAGAGTTCTTTGACTTACCGAAAGAACTACTTAGACACAAAGTACAAAATCAAATTTATAAAATAAAAAAAAGTAAGGTAAATATTTCTAAGTGTTCTTAACTTACGGAAGAACAACTTAGATACAAAATACAAGAAAAATAAACAATCAAAATAATCAAATAAAATATCAAATAATCAGTATATGAACAAATATAAGTCAAAGTAATATTCTAACCTGAAAAGGTCTGAATATACAATAATAAAATATAAATGGTTATCAGGAAATAAGAAATAAAACAATAACTTAGTTGGAACAATAATAGCACCGACTAGGTCTACAGTAGAAGAGGCAAGCTCGACTGACTGATGAGAGAAATTCCGTCTGCTTTTATATAAACCAAATCCTTTGTTTTACGTAGTAAAAGTGGAATTTCCCTACATCGAGTCAATTAGAAATTCGGATTTGCCCACACTTGGAATTTCCAAGTATTTCCTCCGAATTTCTAAATGCGTCCGGCACGGCGGTCAGCTTCTACCTGACACGCCTCCGGAGACAATGGTACGTTTAAATATTGTGAAGAGTTTTATTTATATAATTAACAATATTTTATTTCAGTTACTCCTAAAAGAACGAGAAAGAGAAGGTTGAATATTAAAGGCCATAAAAAACAAATTAGGAAAAATGCGAGACTGCAAGGTTTGGAATATGAGACTGCAAAGGGGAAAAAGGTTATGAAAAAGGAATTGAAAGCCTATGAACACAGATGTAGATATAAATGTCCATGAAATAAACGAAGGAGATAGACAGATGGTGTTCACAAGATTTTATCAACTTAAGTCTAATGATTTACAAACCAACTTCATACGCCTCATGTATTTCAAAGATTGCTCCCAAACGAAAAATAGCCCAGGCAGTATCGCATAAACAGTTTAGCACCATAATTAAACTGATGTGTGTTAGGGTATGCAAATCATTCTTCTTAAGAACTCTAGATATTACTACTAGAAGATTTTTAATAGTTTGTAATAAGAAAACAGATGAAGGTTTTATTGAAACGGATCAACACGGACGCTTCTCACCTATAAATAAAATTAGTGATTGTCATGCGAGATGATGTCGTCACCCCACATTAAAATGTTTTTCTCGATATCGAAGTCACTATTCTCGACTTGACAATCCCTGCAGCAGTACATTCCAGAAAATCTTAATGTTAGCAAAATGTACTCCCTTTATAGTGATTGGTGTACAGAAAAAAATAAGGCCAAAGTAAAAGAGTCATATTATCGACCATATTTTCGCCACCGAATTCAACTTAAAATTTCATAGGCCTCATTCAGACACCTGCGATACATGTGAAAAGTTGAATAATATGGTTATTAATAGTTTTCGATGCAGAAGTTAAGATACGAAGTAAAGTTGAGCTGACATTACACCAAAAAAAGGTTGAAGCTGTCAAACAATCAAAAATTGATGACATTAGTTATGGCATACAAAATCCAGAAAAAGTAACGGGTTATTTGCTTTGATTTGCAAAAAACACTCCCTACTCTCCATTATTAACTACAAATAAAGTATACTATCATACGGCAATTAATGGACATAAACGAACTTTTGCATATATGACTTGTTTCTTGGAGAATTGCATATGTTTGTCCTGGAATGAGACTAAAACAGCATCTAAAGGCTCACAGGAAATCGGATCCTGCTTACTTAAGGTGAGTTATTTTCAAATGCTAATGAAGGGGCGAGTTAATTAAATCACGTTTTTATTTTCAGTTTATCAAATCCCTCCCTGACAGTATTGAGCATCTCATTTGGCTACAGTGATTCGTGCGCTGGACAGAACAAGAATAAAAATATAGCAAAGCTTTTTATGTTTTTAGTTCAGTGTTAGTCATGTGAAATTAATCGATCATAAATTTTTTGAATCTGGACATTCTTATATGGAATGTGACCGATCGTTTGGTCAAAATTGAGAAAAAGAAAAAACAATCCGTGTATTGTAGTGTGTATTTGTTCCTGAAACATTGGTCAGATATCATTCGCAAAACATCAAAAAAACTTCTACGTAGTCAACATGAACAGTTTCTGACTTTGTAAGTTTTGATTATTTAAACAGTTTAATATTGGATCCAAAAAAAGA
This sequence comes from Diabrotica balteata, assembly GCA_918026665.1. NCBI lineage: Eukaryota > Metazoa > Arthropoda > Insecta > Coleoptera > Chrysomelidae > Diabrotica > Diabrotica balteata. Next base: position 194,654,890 of record OU898276.1, on the reverse strand, counting down.
TTCAGAGAAATACCCTATTAAATGGCGTGATATAGTATGTTTTTGTTACAAACATAATGATTTTTCTCATTCTTATTTAAAACTAGAAGAAGTTCCCTTTCTCACTTTTTTAAGGCCCAGAAATGCTCTGAGCTTCCATAAGGAAGACCATCTATTAAGATTACCGATTTATACAAAACATATATACGACGTGTATAAAAATAAAATATGCAAAATGGGGAAAATTTGCAACAAGTTTTACCCTATGTACCTCCTATCCACCATAAGTTTTATAACGAATTACCCCATGAAGAAAAAAACATCATAAAACAATCGCGCGCAAATTCGAGCGGACAAACTCACGAAAGCAATGATGATACAGCTCGTAAAGAACCAGATAGGATAATTTTGATTCAGACTATTAAGATTAAAAAAAAAAAACACCTTTTTTTCGTATTTTTTTATTACAATTTTTAATTTTTGTCTGTACCTTTCTGTACTAATCAACATGAATTTAAACGCTGTTTTTTGTTTTTTTTTTTTTGTAGGCAAAAGGGTTCAAGTGCATTTTTTTAAATATGGATTTTTTAAAACATTTTATATTGAGAGGTAATGAGACATTAACCTAAAAACATTTTTTGGTTTTTCGAAAAAAGGTTTTACAAATTTTGTCAGATATATTTTACAATAATCAAAACAACTTTAAACCGCTATAACTTTCGTTTCTATATTTAGCACTTCACACCCTTTTTGGCTCTGATCCCTTCATTTGTTTTTGACTATATCGTATTGAAATTAAAAACAAAATTGTATTTTATGATATATTTAATGAACCCTCTCAGTTCAATAATACGCAACTATTATATTTAGTTGCCACAACTGCATTATTGTGAACCAAATGTTCATTTTGGCGAAAGACATTCTGCCTAATCATAAAACTAAATATGTATATGTATATATATATATATATATAAATGGCTTTACTACTCCACCCTTGTATTAATTTGCATTATATGACACGTATAAACCGTAATTAACAAACACAAATCCAATCTAAATAGTTCTACTGGCACTAAAACAAGATCAACATAGTTTATTCATTTCCCAAACGTCAAAAGTTAATCCCTAAAATGACTAACGACTCTTCCCATTAAGAAAAAATATTATTTTTACATGAATTCCCCATGCTACGATTCCATTCCAACTCTACTCATAACTCTTACAGCGACTTCCTAATTATACCACCGTCGTCTTCTCGTGCGATTAAACAACTCCCATTCGCTGTTAGCAATCGGCATTCGTGCTTTTCTATTACACATCGAATTAAAGCTAGTAATGAGGTATGTACCTACATCTAGCAGCCAAATGGCCTCATACATCATACGAGTTGAATGGGACGTTCAAAGAAATATTTTTCGCCTATGTAGTTTCGCCGCTGAACATTGAACCGCTAAGTGATAATTAGTGAGGTGAGTTTTCTCAGGGAAGTAGATTTTCGATTAAGAGAATACGGTGTAGAGATGCCCCGGGGACGTTCCTAATAACGATCGTAATGATCGGATAATTCTGATTTGACAAGCAGTCTAGACTTTCGAAATTGGTGATAATATACTAATGACGCTTTGTAGTCCGTAGAATAGAATTATTTCGTCCCAAATGTTCCATCATCAACTGTAGCAGATATTTGCAAAAACGATGCGTCAAAACTCATAACTGTTTTTGACTCACTGATATATTGATATAAATGCTTAAGACCGAAAGTAGGTAAGTTTGAAATAAACAAAATAAAAGATGTAAACGGACTAATAACAAAATATAAAACAAAGAAGGAACCACCAGAAGAAATTAAAAACCAACTTAGGGCTAAAATAAAAAATGTCAACTCAGAGCTACAGCCAGAAATAAGCAAATCAAGGAGACATTGAAAGAAATGAAAACAATAAATCGCCTGAAAAAGATGGAATAACTGCAGAAATAACTATGCTGAAATATGGGTGAAAAAGTTGTAAATCAGTAACTCCACCTTTTTAACAAGATATAAAAGAAAAAAGAATCCCAAACAACATGGGAAGGAATCCGTAACCATTATCATATACAAAAAAGGGGATAAAGCAGATATAAAAAACTACCGTCCCTATAACACTCCTCAATGTAATGTATAAACTCCTAACAAAAATTTTAATCAATAGATTGACGACAAAATTTTGACGGATACCAGTGGAAAGAACAAGCGGGCTTAGAAAGGATTCAGCACAAGTGACCATTTTACTAAGTATGAAAATACTTATAGAACGAGCAAATGAATGCCACAATTCCTCTATATATAGCGTTCATAGATTTTGAAAAGGTTTTCGGCAGTGTCAAACATTGGGCAGTGAAAAGGTCTCTTTGATTAACAGCAGAATTGACCTCAGATATACGGAACTAATAGCCAATACATATATAAGGAAACCAAAACAACAATTAAAGTATATAAAGGAACAAAATCAATACAAATAAATATAGGCGTGAGACAGGGTGACACAATATCACCGAAACTGTTCAATCAGGCTCTGGAAGATATTTTAAAAGATTAGAATGGGAAAAAAAGGTATAAAAAATTGGGACACACGCTTGAACTCTCTAAGGTACACTAATGACATCGTATTGATAACCGATAAAAAAGAAGAATTGTTTGAAATTATGAAAAAACATGACGTAGAAGCTGAAAATATAGGCCTTAATATAAGTTACAGCAGGACTAAAATCATAAATACAAATGATGAATACATACACAATAAGGAATCGGACAAGATGAAATAGAACAAGTTTCAGAATATATATATATATATATATATATATATACAATTTTATTGAATATCGGGTATGCGGTCTGTTTATTATTAAAAAAAAATTTTTTTTCTTTTAATCCTCTATATTTCGCTGATTTTTGTCAGCTTCATCAGGAGACAACTAAAAATTTGAATTGAATAAAAGTTATATAAAAATCAGTTTAAATAAAAAGTGACTCACTTACAGATTTAGAGTGGAAAGTATTTAAACAAGTTGATGAACATAATTTGTTCAAAACAGTACTGACAGTTTTTGTTAAAAGTACCTAGGTCACTAGTAATTAAATGTAAAAATATAAAAACAGAGCAAACAAAAACAACGAAACAATTAAAACACAATAAAATTACACATTAAAGATATACAGGGTGATTTAAAATATAATTGTTAACAGAAAAAATTATTTAGACATACTAAGAATATTACAGTAGATATTGCTCAACTGTCCCGTGTCTGCTTTGTAATTTACTGCATAGCTTTCTCTATTTATATGACACATTTCCAAAAACAATCTTTTTTTGTAATTATTTTCTTATTGTAAAACCCTGACATTTGAGTAATCAATTGATGGCCAGTTTTTAAGTGATGGTCAACTGCCGCACAATGTGTTCTTCCGTTTTGTGCAGTCACTTTTGTGTTGGGTGACCCTTTGTTTTAGCCATTGAGATGTTTGGCCAACATAACAGATCTGGCAATCCAAACAAGGCAGTTTGTAGATAACATTAGTTTTGTTTGCTTTTACTTTAGAAAACAGTTGTCGGTTTTCTAATAAATTATATTGGACAATTTTTATGTTGGTAAATTGTTTAAATAAACTAGTCACAGAAGGTGTTAACTGTTTTATTAATGGTAGTTTTTTATATTGTGTTGTTTGTACTGCACCGATATCAGTGGGACCGTCAAAAATGTCAGAATTAAAATCATATGTCATATAAATAGAGACAACTATGCAGTAAATTACAAAGCAGACACGGGACAGTTGAGCAATATCTACTGTAATATTCTTAGTATGTCTAAATAATTTTTCTGTTAACAATTATATTTTAAATCACCCTGTATATCTTTAATGTGTAATTTTATTGTGTTTTAATTGTTTCGTTGTTTTTGTTTGCTCTGTTTTTATATTTTTACATTTAATTACTAGTGACCTAGGTACTTTTAACAAAAACTGTCAGTACTGTTTTGAACAAATTATGATCAACAACTTGTTTAAATACTTTCCACTCTTCTGTAAGTGAGTCACTTTTTATTTAAACTGATTTTTATATAACTTTTATTCAAATTTTTAGTTTGTCTCCTGATGAAGCTGACAAAAAATCAGCGAAATATAGAGGATTAAAAGAAAAAGAGTTTTTTTTAATAATAACAGACCGCATACTCGATATTCCAACACAATTAATTGTTTTTTTTACGTATCGGTCGATAATCTTACCAGTTTTTGCTATATATATATATATATATATATATATATATATATATATATATTTGAGTCAAACTCTATGAAACTTAACAAAGAAAACCAAACAGCAGAGATAAAAAGACGAGTAAGATATCCACAGCATCTTAAGACCAAAGTAAACAATCAACGCGTACTCCATGTTCTCACTTATGGTTCCTAAACGTGGACATTTACAAAAGCAAACATGGACAAAATCATAAAAACCCAAAGAGCAATGGAAAGAAAAATGTTGCACTTAAGACTAATGGATAAAAAGAGAAACGAGTGGATAAGAGAGAAAACAAAAGTGAGGAATGTTAGACAAGAAGTTGCAAAGTTGAAATGGAGATTTGCCGGACACAATATAAGACAAAAAAAGACCGACGGACAAAATCTTTATAAGTTGGAAACCGTGGGAATATAAACGAAGCAGAGGAAGGCCCCAAATGAGATGGGCAGATGATATCAAGAAGCACGTGGGCGGTAGGTGGATCACTGTAGCGACAGGCATAGAAGAATGGAAAGGGATTGGGGAGGTCTATGCCCAAAGATGGACCGAAGAAGGCTTATTAGATACATCCTGGATTCTCACGGCAAAAAATACTTGGAAGAGTTAATTTGGTAGTCCTTTATACATGTCAACATTTTATTTCGTAGATGACATATTTATATAGTATTAATTCCTTGTATTTTTTTTTAATGACATGAATCAGATTTGAAAAAGCCACTCTGCCGAAACAGCTGTAGTGATAAGATTTTATAATAAATTTTGTGAAAGTTTAGAAAACAAAGTTTTTAGTATTTTATTGTTACATATTTATAATATCTATTTGGGTCATGCAGTAACTTAAACTTATTGGTAAACGATATTATCGTTTATTTTGTGATGTTGACGATTTATGTAATGCTACTAGATTCTAATTGACTTACTGAATTATTTTTTTGACTTTTGTAAGCCTTGTCCAAAAAATTGTACAATTTTTAGTGACAATATAGTATAATTCTATTCTATTCTATTCTTTATTGCTTCGCCTATATACCTCCGTAATTGTTTTTATCAAACAGGTCTTTTTTTTATTTGGTGGGATATATGCTCAAAATTCATCTAGTTTTGGGGACCTTTTCATTTTTATACATATAATTTTTTCTTTATTTTCAACATCGAAAGGTTTTATGGGGATGCTTTGACTTGCTCTTGAGGAGATGTAGATGTATGCATGTTACACTTAACATAATTGCTCAATCCAAATGCAATCTCTGGTACTAAAAATGTGTAAGTTTGTGTGTTTGACCATCCGAGTTGGAGTTTGAATTTTTTGTGCCATTTATCATCATATAGAAATTACAGAACATTTTTCCACTGTTTCCTTTTTTAGTTGAAACTCTTCGATTATGTCATTTAAAAAAAATCGTTTTTTACCTTCACGGACGTAATTTTTGACACGGAGTCACAAATCTTGAAAGAAAAAAAAATAACACAATTATATACAACTAATTTTTTCAGAATGATACTAAATTTGAAATGCGAACATATTTAGTTATTAAAACAGTGTACAAATGATTTCAATTTTTTTGTCCCTATTTAGTACACGTATTAAAAATAAATAGGGCACAGAAAGAAGGGTCTGTGAAGAATCAGACAGATTTAACTAAAAACTATAAGTATCTTTTTCTATTTTTTGGTATTTTAAACGTTCTTTGGCCATCTATCTTCATAAATTCGCTTCCCGTGACCATACCACACTATTTGTCTCGTTTCAATTCTGTTTACACTGGAATATACAGTATTTGTTCTCGTTCTAATATCTTCATACCTGATATGATCTTTTTTGGATACACCACATGTTTTCCTTAGAAAATCCATTTGTACTACTTCTATTTTTTTTCTATTTTTTTTTTCGTGATCTGCCAAACTTCTGCCCATAGTCATAATAGGCTCCAGCAAGGTTCGATAGATTGTCAATTTCGTTTCTTGTCTAATATCTTTAGACCACAGTAGAGTTATTCCGGTTACTTGTTTCCTCCACTGTTCTAGCGATGATTGAATATATATTTTAAATAAGGTCGGAGATAAACAACATCCTTGTTTAAGCCCCTTTGTTATTGGAAATGATTCAGATATAAAGTTTCCTTCTTTAACGACACTTCTTGCATTTTTGTATATATTTGCGATAACATCCACATACCACTGAGACCTACTTTCGTCAATGTTTGAAACAGTTTTTTTAAAAGTACCGTATCGTATGCCTTCCTCAAATCTACAAACAATAGATGGGTAGATAGCTTTCTTTGCCTTTCGTTTTTCGATTATCTCCTGCAGAACAAATATACCAGCAGTCTACGATCTTCCTGCACGAAGTTAATTTTGCCCTTCTATACCTTTATAAACTTGACTTGGGATTTAATATGGCATTGTAATTACCACCGTAATATATTTATCACCTTTAAACAGTTTAAATATTTGTTAAAAACACCTTCCTAATCAATTATACGCTAAGCCTGGTTCCAAAATCTCTGGGAACGTGTATCTATCCCGACGCCGCCGCCGTTGACATCGTCGATCGTCGCTAGGCCAGGTGTAATTAAAGCAAAAACTAATTTTCTCTCATGGATAATTTGGTAAGCTAGAGATGTGAACTGTTCAATTGAGTTAGTATTTTTTAACGAATCTTCTGTACCTGATCGTGTCCGAACATGACACTCATATGTCTGTGGCTTGGTACAAGAAATGACTTTTCATGTGTTTTATTTTTGTTATTTAATTTAGAATGCTTAGCTGCACCTATGCTTCAAAATAATAATTTATTTTTATAAAAATGATTTGTGGACTCGAAACCTCACTATCAACAGTTGGATAAATAAAAATAAACATGACGTTAGCTACATTTGGGACTAACCAATAGGTGGCCATAGTAATGAAATTACAATGTACAATTATTGCTTTATAGGTCCCTTCTCTTGTATTTTACACTCTTGCATTCAATAGGTTTTCTGGAAGACTATTTTCTTCTATCCTAAAATATATATCCTATATATATATATAATATATATATATATATATATATATATATATAAATATATATATATATATATATATATATTATTGTGATATTCAAAGTCTTCGTGCGCCAAGCAATTAATTAGCTAATTCATTAATTCATTAATTAAAATTATTTAAATGATATGATTATGATTCTATCACACTTTTTAATTCTCTTATCTCAGGGTTATATTCGTCCTTCAATATCTATGCTTTACATGTGAAAGATAAGGTCCAAAGAATACCGGAATAATAAAAAACATATATGATATAACATTATATATTGAAATAAAAATAATGAAATAAAATTCACACTTAAATGTTTTCAATAAACAAAATCTCATATAATGATTCTCAAAATTTTGTTCTACGTACGTGAACCTTCAAAATTAATGGTACAAACAATGTTAGTTAAAATCTTAAAATCCCAATTATTATTCTAAATCTCCTAATCAAAATATTTATATCTTTTCTAAAGTAATTGTAAAAATTGTGTTATCAATAAAAGAAAAACTGCAAGAAAAACAAAACTATCTCTCTCTGATGATGAGTGGTTCAAATCCTTGTTCCTTGTAGCCTATACTATCTATTCTTAGCAGCTCCCTAGGTAATTAGCAATCTTACAACAAATTGTTGCAAGTTTATCGTCCTTAATGATCTCCTTCAAATGCACGAATCGTTCAAATTATGCTAGCCTCTTCTCTCCTCGAGAAACTGAATCTCTCGTTGGCCTGAGTGAAAAATAACTCTTGGAATGTCTTCTCTTTACGATAAACTGAATCTCTCGTTGGCCTGAACAGTGACTCTTGGAATATAAGTAGAAAAATATGACTTACAATCTTTTACTGGATCAGCTTCTGTCAGATACACTAACTACACGAAAACTCACAAACTTTCACTGCTACTGCTTTCCTACCTCTGGGAAACTACCCGAGAACAACGGCCGTTCGCCTTGCACCCTTGGAAACCAACTGACCTTATTTTTTTCTTCAAAAACTAACTAAAGTCTCATTCTCAAACCAACCATCCCACCTTTTTCAATCTCATCCAATCAAAACGCGTCATACATCTCCCATTTCTTCATTTCGATAACACAAACAAATTTTTACCTACAATTATAAAATTTTCGAACATTATTTACAAACTAATCTTTTTCTACCAATTCTTATGAACTAACAAAAACATATCTTTCTAAAATCTATTCTATTGTCCTAATTACTGCACAAATTTATTTGGAAAACCCGCTTCCATTGTCTAGGATTTCACTTAAGCTCGTTCACGTCACTCAAATATATTTTAACAAAGAAAATAATTTATGCATATCTTACTGTTTTGTTCAATATAGGTAATCCAAAGATAAAAGACTTTCATTCTTCGAAATGTTTGTAGTTTATTATTCGACTTATCTGAATTATTTTAATTTTTTTGAACTTTGAAATATTTTAAGCAAACCAATATTTTTCTCGATTTTACATATCATAAACAATATATAATATATATATATATATATATATATATATATATATATACAGTAGCCTCCCTTTAGTTCAGCCACCTCGGGGCTGGACCCTACGCGGTACTTAAAGGTGGCCAAACTAACCGATGCCTAGCAAATAATTACACATTAAGTAGAATACAACACACAGCAATACTCTGACCTATATTTAACAAATATAAACAGACAGAAGGTTACACAAATACCAAAAAACAATACATACAGAACTCTAGGCCTAATAAAATCTTAAAATATTACTGGACATTGGTGGATGGAGTTCTTAGTTTTTTTTTTCTAAATTTTCATTTCTAATAATTTTTTATGTGAAAAACCCAGCCATTTTTTAATAATCATTACATCGATGGCAGTTACTTCTTTTTGCTGACCTATCGATAGCTGCGATAGGTAGCTAGTTACAAAGCTGCTTTGCCTTCAGCGTAGCTCATTTTATTTTCTTTATCTTCCTCTTCACTCTCAACAGCATCTGCATCGTTATCCTTCTTATTTTCTTAGCAAATAACATACTCGGCGATTTCGTCGTTGTTTAAAATCTCGTTGTGTAGCTCCTTTTAGCAGTTTAGTAGTTGTTGAAGGTCGTTCAATAGAGCTGCATTGTCATCAGGTTCGTTAACAAGAATGTTGCCTTGGCTTATCTGCTGTTGTGTTTGCTGGGTCAATCTCATCTTCTATAGTTCGCCAAAGTTTTTTCTAAGACTTTACAAACGTCGACGTGTATTCGTCGTATGCCTTGCCCGGTGTGTACACAACATCCTTCATATTAACTGACTTTCAGCACTTTTAAGAGGTATAAGTTCTATATTTTCTCTTGAAGCACTTGATGGACCCTTGTTTCATTTTCTGTTGAATACTGGTTATATTGCTTGGCAGGAACAGCAGTTTAATTTCTTTTTCATCATCACACTAAAGATCGTTCTGGTGAGTAGTCGCGTTTTCAAGATGTAGAAGTGCTTTGATGTGCAGTTTTAATTATGTTAAATGTTTTTTCACTTTTGGAACAAATTTGCATATAAACTATACTGATTTCTGTGACCTATAATATACTGGGAGAGTTTCCATTTTTATGTTCTTAAACGCTCTCGAATTTTGCTGCTGTGCCAATGGCAAATAGATCTTGTGGGTCATTGAGGCATTTAAACACAAAGTGACCGTTATCCTCTTTCACTGACTTTGAACTCCGCAGCAGATGTTTCTTGCGGGGCGACAGAGGTGTTTCTGGACAGAAGTTTAAAATTGAATCCAGTTTTGTCAATGTTGTACATTTGCTCTAGATTCAAGTTTTGATTACCAATGATTTTTAAAAATTTTGGCTGCTGTTGGTCTGCTGATAGCTTCTTACCACAAGCTCCAATAAAATGTAATCCGTGTCTCTTTTTTCATCGGCAGAAGAAAATTACTCACTAGTCGAGAAACGCCTCATCTGATTGAAGCTTTATGTGCAAGATCATAGCCTTCTCTTTTAGGATTGGTCCACTTAACGGCTTTCCTCGTCTTTGTTCTTGATCGAACCACAACCACGTGGGCCCACGTTCGCCCACGTTTAAATCCCTGCAAATAGGGATTCTCCTTTGTCCAATATTTCCAGAGCTTGCAGTCTTCGTTCCATTGACTTGTACTTACCTTTACGTGTTTCATTCATTTTAAAAACAGTTTAATGCAAGATGATCTCAGCTTTATGCTCAGAAAACTAGAAGAAGAATATAAAAACAACGGAATGGAAATAAATTTAGAGAAAACCGAATACCTAACAACAGAAAACAAGGATATGAGAAACCTAGAGATAGACGAGGGAAGACAAGTAAATGGAACAGATAAATTCAAGTATTTAGGAACCATAATTTAAAACCAGGGAACAACAGAAGAAGATATAAACAACAGACTAAGACAAACAAGAAACTGTATAGGACAACTAAATTCAGTGCTGTAGGATAAGAACATTACGATAAAGACAAAAAAGAGAATATATAATATCCTGACAAGAAGTATCCTGATATATGGGTCCGAAAACTGGACAATAAACAAGAGAAATAGAGGTAAAATAAGAGCAGTAGAAATGGAGTTCCAGAGGAGAAGCTGTAGACTTACAAAAAGAGACAGAATTGAAAACGCAGAGATTAAGCGGAGAATGGGAGTGCAATCAGACATAATCGACTATCGAGGAGAAGAGACTATCCTGGTACGGCCACGTCAGAAGAGCGGACAGAGGAAGCTGGATAAAAAAAATCACAGAATGGAGCCGATCGGAAGAAGAAAGAGAGGAAGACCCCGAAGGTCATTCAGAGACGAAATCGACGAGGATATGGAGAAAAGAAACCTGCGAGATGGAGACTGGAATGACAGGGAAAATTGGGAGAAAACGGTTGAGTGAAGGAAGACAGTGAAAACTGTGGAAATCCTTAGTAGTATATAGTTTAATGCAAGACGCAAAACAAAAAATAAAATACTCTAAACAAGTCGAGACTTACCGTCTAGTGCGTGACTATGCTCAGAGAGCCGACCTGAGCAGCAGCATGCACCTCGTCTAGTTTTTACGTCCAAAATGCTTGTTGATGATCGCTTTTTTGTCAAGACGTGGTCTATTTAGTTCACATCGTTTTCTCTAGGGGATATCCAGGTGCATTTGTGTATGTTTTGTGGAGAAATACGGTAGAACTAATGGTTTTTAGTAGCTGCAAAGTCAATACTATATTGGCTGCTTTCATTATAGTCTCCATGTAGGCTATGGTCGCTAAATATTCCGGAGTATTCTTTTTCAATTCCTAACTTTGCTTTTGTGTCACCTGTGACTATTTTCGGGTCGTATTAGTTGATAAAAAGCTACTTTTTAGATGTGGATGTGGATTTGGCATTTATCTTGTAAGTCATATCCTGCAGATTATGTTTTTCGCAAAGAAATTTACAAACTTTAAAATATGGATTAAAATGTATACGTTTTTGTATTCTTTCAGATTAACTGAAATTAATCGGCTTACGTATTAGTTAAAAAAGCGCTAATGAAATAAATATTGCAGAAATTATCGCTACAGTTAAGTCATTAGATAGAGAGAAAGTCTATTAAATGTCTTTGTTTTCGAACGACTAACAATATTTATATAAAAAATTAATGTCAAAACCGTCCTTTCTATAATAATTAATTATTTTCCACAAATAACAATTGTGTAATTTGCCGAACGAACGAGTTTTTTATAGCACAAAATTATCTAGATCGACATATAAATTGTTGAAATTTATAACCATTTGTTCGATCTGTCGGCTGTTCAGATAAATTATTTTTTATATCCGGCGGACCCAGTTCACTAATTTTAGACATAAGTAGGAGGTTATATAATATACAGGGTGTTTAAGTAAAAGTAAATGTGACAATTTAACGTTTTTATGTAAAATTGCTTTTAAAATAAATGAAGAGCTCTATGGAAATCGGAAGAAAATTTAATGCCTGGGACCACGAAAATGCGAAGGATTAGGACCTGAACGAATTAACCAAAGGTTTTTCTGTTATACTTGGTTCGCTATTCCCAGTCCGAACTGTCTAGTGAATTTAGTAATTTTTTTGCGAAGTTAGTTACTTTTTGACAGACCAGAAGTGGCTGGAAATTACTATACAACCAAGCATACGTGCTCATAGCTTATTTCATGAGAGTATTTAATCGACCTTTTTTTGCAAACTTATACTAATATTCTGTTATTCTTATCAGAAACTAGTTTTGGACGACGCGGGATTTTACCTTTTTTATCTAACGTACTTTATTATGTGGATTATATAACACATTAAGTATGTTTTGTGATTATACCGGCTGGTAAATCGTCAGACGGGCCATAGGAAACTCAATGAGAAATTTAAAATTGTTGAATTGCTGCTTCCCTAATTATTTTAGATCAAAACTCGTAAAAAACTATTTGTAGAGGACTAAAATCTGAATTAAAAACAAATGTACTTTAAAATTTTGCAAAAATATGATACATTTTTCAGGCCACCCCTAAAAGTTAGGCCACACGTAATGCAAGAATATATATTAGGACGTGTGTGTTTTATCATATTGATGTCAGATGTTTGAAAATTTTACTAAATACGATTTACTACTACTGAACATTATTACTTTGTGAACAATAAATTATATTGTTTACAAATCGATCAATATAATGAAATGTACTCAGTTGACGAAAAATCGCATAATGTTGTATTCAGGCAATAGCGCGAACCTTTTCCTGCCACTACCGGATCTTTATTTAACGTAAGATATTCTAATTCACTAAAATTTAATTCCACGTTAAGTTAAGTTATACAACAATTTAATGAATTCTAATATACTGTTACTGTGATCTTTATTCCTAATAATAATAATATATGATAATTTCTAAACATAAAACTATAACAAATGTTATAATAAAACATGAATAAAACATTTTTATTATTGCTTTTTTCTCCTCAACTGAGTACATTTTTTAATCAACTTAATTTTTTTTAAACAATAAATCACAAAATTTTGGCCATTTAAATCATAGATAAATATAATATAATTGATTTAAATATTGTCAAATATCAGAAACAATAATATGACAAAACGCAACACGTAATACACATTTTTTCACAGAAAAATGTGTTATATTTTAGCAAAATTTTGGAATACGATTAAGTCGTAGAATAATTTTAACAGTTGTTTTCGATACATATTTGAGTCCTCTACAAATAGTTTCCCATGACTTTTGGTGTAAAATAATTAGGGAAGCAGGAATTCAACAATTTAGAATTTCCCATTGAGTTTCCTATGGCCCGTTTGACGATTCACCACCCTGTGTATCATTTAAAATATTGCTTATTCAGCGTTATTATCATCATTTTTAAAAGAGCTTATTATTAGCTGGATAATATTAAAAATTTTTCGTTAATTGAAACTATTCTCAAGAAAAAGCTAAATTCTACCAAAAACTTTAAGTTACACAGCCTACATTTGGGGCAACTTTTATATATAATAACTTACTTTCTTCATACATGTGATACATTTTTAAGCGAATTTAATTTTTGACGCTGTTATCATTTAAGTCAGTCGTTAATTTCCTTGTGCGCTTTCCTTCTTTAAAGTGAGGGTTTTATTAGGCCCAACTTTATATTTACGCACACTTTTTTCTGAGACTTTCAGTCATTTGGATATTAACTGAAATGTGTTTGTTATCTGTATTGTGTATCTATAAACATTTACCTAATTCGATGAATACATTTTATTGTCAACTTATCTCAACAGGGCAAATAATTAAAAAAAAATTGTAGGCATTATGAATAAACCTTTGTGCAGTTCCATTGCCTTGTAATTTAGGAACAGCATCTTTACTCATCTAAAAATATTAACTTTTAAAGAACATTTTATTATATTTATTAAAAAAAACTTACCAACGCATTAGCTGATGAAACAAATGAAAAAGTTTGACTATCCATAATAATAAAATTTAAAATATAACTAACTAATTAACTAAATAGAATTAACAAAAGAATTAAACAAAGATAATAAAACAATAAAGCTATGTTAAATAAAATTAACAACGCGAATAATACAAATATTGACTACAATATGTTGAATTGTAACAATTCAAATATTATATTTAAAATATACAGGGAAAATTTGATGGTTTAGTATACACTTCCATTATTTAAAATAATTCTTTTTTTTTTCAAGGAAAGAAGTCTTGAATAATAATATGCTTGAGCTATTAATACTGAGACGTATTCTCCATTCGCTTAGCTAGGGCATATTTTGACAGACTCATTGTCGGAAACCTACAGCACAACAATTCCTACTTCTCAGTATTAATAACTCAAGTATACTACTATTGCAGACTTCTTTCTTTGAAAAAAAGAAGAATTATTCGAAATAGTGGAAGTGTATACTAAACCAATAAAATTTTGGGTAGTATATATTTAAAAAATATATTTTAGTTGTTATAATTTAACATAATTATTTATTATATGGTGCAGATAAATAAATATTGATTATCTGTAATTCGCAAAGTTCTATTTTATTTACTATTTAGTTTGTTTACTAAGAATATTGGCTATAAGTACGCGTGCTTGGTTGTATAGTAATTTCTAGCCACTTTTAGTCTGTCAAAAGTATCTAACTTTGCAAAAAAATAATTACTAAAATCACTAGACAGTTCGGACTGGGAATAGCGAACCGGGTATAGGAATTGTTGTGTTGTAGGTTTCCGACAATGAATCTGTCAAAATATGTCCGAGCTAAGCGAATGGAGTATAGTTCATCTTCCCTTAAAATAATATAAGTGTGTTGTATATTTATAACTAAAGGGATATTCTTAAATTTAGTTTGGTATAAAATCAATTCTTTTTTCATGCATTATCGACAACAGAAATTCATCTAAATTTAATAAAATTATATGTTTGTTATTATTAATTATACAAACCTACATATTGTCCATCGGTACACATAAAAACACTTACCTGAAATAAAAAGAAATATAATTAGAGAATATTATATAAACCTAATGCAAAAAACTTAAAATTAGCTGTACCATAATTCATTTGAGAATGTTTCATAGCACAAATTTAATTGAACGTAAAATAAAACCAAATATACGAACATAAAAAAGTGATACAGATTTTCACTGAATAATAAAGTATTCAGTAAAACATGCCAATTTTATCTCAATTCTTGTTCCAAAAAGAGAGGGTCAATTTATAAACCCTCAACTTTCTTAGAAAGGATTAAAATTTGTAAGCGACAGAACGTGTTTTGCCACAGCCACCTTTACTTCCAAGCCATGAAGTAGAAATTTGGCAACAACGCGTGGTAGTCCGACTGTGGTTTGTTTTGGTTTAACATTTCATATAGGAAGGCTTGTAAAGTTTGTTGAATTTATTGTTTTTTTAACTTTATTCGAATGTTTTATTTGTAAATTGTGTTTCAATTAATTAGAAAATATTAATATAAGTGAAATTTCATTAAATTTAGAACTTTTAGAAGATTCTTAACGACAATTTAAAAGGCAAGTATAAATATAACCTACAAAACAAACTGAAAATAATAATACTTTTGCTTCTTGTTACAAAATATGTAAACTAAAAACAACAATAATAATACTTTTGTTTTTTGTTACAGATGCTCTGGCATTGTTGTGTACCTGGTTGCTAAACCAATTATGCCAGTACTTTAAAAACGAAACAGGCAGAAAGTACGTTTTTGTTTCCCAAAGATCCCCAAAGAAGGTATACTGGGTTATGCTCTATTCATAGAGAAGGCTGTACAATTACCAAATCTTCCGTAGTATGTGCCAAACATTTTCATGAAGATGATATTCAGCGGACTGAACAATGAGAAGATAAAGATGGAAATGTACACATTGAAAAGTTAATATTTCCCAAATTAAAAGGCAATGCAGTTCCTAATATATTTCCTGAAGTACCATCATATGTAACTGTTCATCGTACTAAAGAAAGAAGGAATCCCGAAGACAGAAGAAACTTTTTGCATAAGAAGAGGGAACAAGAGATAACATAATTATGACAATTAGACTTAGACAATAGTATCCCATTGAAAAATTGGACAAGTAAAATTACAAGTGACTGTCTATATTTCTATGTATTAAACATTAATCAGTTGGGACACAAGTGTGATAATATTTGTGTAATATGTAGTGTAATGTTAGCAGTAATTTTAGTGTAATCGTCAATGTAGGTAAAAATAGATTAAGTAGTAATGATTTGAAATGGATTTTACAATATAGTAAATTAACAAGATGGTCACAATTAGAGAACTTACTTTCTCATTTGGATCTGCTTTTTAGATAAGTGATAACAAATTTGAGTATTATATTCAAAAATCTTTTGAGAATATAGGCTATTTTAAATCGATATACAATTTATAAATGGTATGTTACATTCAACACATTTTTCATGTATACCTCTTTTAACTTGATCTACATATATGACAAAAAACCTATTCATATTTAAAATTGCTACTTTCGTATACCTAAGTATGAAAATTCAACAAAAGTTATAAGTAAATAGTAAAATATTTAATTTTCAATTAGATTAATTTAGAACCATATTTATATTGTGTCTGATTGTGTCTGATACACCAAGTTTTTACTTAACAACTTAACAACAATATTGTGTTATTTATATGCTCAAGTACTTAATATTTAAAATTTCTAGAAATTCTTGACTGCATTTGATTGTAAGATTAACTGTTTGACACTGTATTTTAAGTGCAATAAATTTTACTATAGTGATTATTTTATTGATAATATAACCTAAATAATAATAAAACTTTTATATATGTTTATTAGATAAATATAAGGTTTTATTAATTTAATTTCCATAAAAATATTTCTGTAATGAATTGAAGTTTTCAAAATTTCAGTTTCCTAAAATTCAAATTAGTTCAAATTTTCTGGTAGACCTTACAGCTGATTATCGGACTACCGACGTCATAGAATGCGGTGTTGCCTTTTTTACTTCATGGCTTGGAAGTAAAGGTGGCTGTGGTTTTGCAGATTGTAAATTATTTTATTTAAGATTAACATGTTGTATTTGTTAAGTCTTGCGATTCTAAACACGCAGGATTGTTAGAACTATAATAAAAAGTGATATTAATCTTAATGAATTGATAAGACGAATTTTGACGTGACGTAGGCGTGAATTAAGATTCTTCTTTTTTCTTCTTAGCCTTCTATCGTCCATGTTTGGACATGGGCCTCTCCCAACTCCTTCCATCGGTCTCTATCCTGAGTAACATATTTCCAATTTGTTCCGGTTATTCTTTTAATGTCATCAACCCATCTGTGGTCTTCGTCTTGGTCGTTTATTTTCGTAAGGTCTCCAATGTTGTAGTATCCCAACGTTGATCTTTTTGTCTAGCAGTGTGGCCTGCGAAGCTCTATTTAAGTTTGGCAATTTTTTTATGTTATGTCCTCGACTTTTGTTTTTGATCTTACCCGTCATTCTTCTTTTTATCTGACAGTCGTATACTAACATTGCTCTTTCCATTGTTCTTTATGTTGTGGCTAGTTTATTCATGTTTGGCTTGGTTAGGTATTTAAAATCAACAAAAAACAAAATTTGTTTAATTTACTGTTTGTATTTTGAGAACGATTTCCGAAGTGGAAATTGAAACGTCAATAAACGTATTTTTATCTTTAATTGTGGCCTATTCCCAGTTAAATAGTAATTAATTTAAAATGCCACAAGAAAATAGGTTCAGAACAATATTGATATATATATTGTAGGGCTTTACATATGGCGTACAATTCGGCGGATTATATTTTCGTCAACGAAAGTTGCGCCTACCGTTTCCATTTCAGAAGTTTTTGGCGCATCTGTATATATGTGGTAATATCTTTTGGACTTGTCTTTAATCGCAGGAAACCGTTGTAGAATTATATGTGATGAGGCATTAGAGTTGGGATTCAGTAGAAGATTTTGTATTACATTTGGGCAGTTTTATGGTCCAAGGAGGATGGTAGTTTATTTCATTAGAAATAACTTTTTGAAAATTGAAACCTGTGATTCTTTTACTAAATGATGCAGAAAGAAAGCTTAGAAATATAAAAAATGCTTTTTATAAAAATTTTAGCAATTACTCAGCATACATTTGCCATTGACACTTGATCATATTGTTAATAAAATTCAGATCATTTAGTTTAATACAATTCACATAGCTTTGGTACGAAACTTTATTAAATTCGACGAACTTTAATTCGTAAAAGGCATCTTACAAAAATGGTCTCTTCTATTTTTGCAGTTTTTTATGTGTGAGAATTTCTCGACAGTTTTTATGATAAAGAGACGGACCTGTTTGATTAAACCTGAACAAAAAATGTAGTTATTGCTTGTTTTGTAATCGATAAACATGCATTATACTGAATACAAATGAAGAGAATTGACATTCTCGACAAAGTATGGACAACATTAATTTGCAGGTCAGCCACCACTTCGGTTGCATTAGGTAATTTTGAACTAATCGTAAATAACTGCAAACATCTGTTTTTGTCAATCATGTGTGAAATGCGAGCGTTAAAGGAATCGGAGATGTTTACAATTTTATTGAAAAAAATTGTCGATTTCAAAGATTAACAAATATAAAAATATCAGTATTATTAAACCCTACACTCAAATAACGCATTCAGTAATCATAGGTTTAGCCTTTAGTCTTCCATGAAATTCAATTTTTATGACTTATACCATTATCGTATTGGGGCAAAATTGTGCGAAAAATCGAAAACGATAGGGCAGAAGAGAAATTCAGACAAAAACAGTAATAATGGAATCTGCAGAGGAAACTGTTGGAAAGCCAAGAGACCAAGAAATACGGAATGCTAGAACGGCAAGGTAAATTCAATTTCAAAGAAACACCAGAATTTAGTAAGAGAACATTTTATGGGACCAATCCATCAGCAAAGAAAATAAAAAGAGGATATATGAGACTATAGTAAAAAGTATTATTTTGTACTGCTGTGAGGTATGGCCACAGAAAGAAAGAACACTGGCAATGCTGAAAGCTGAAATGGATTTTTGAAGAAGAGCCGCCCGAAGATCTAGAAAAGAAAGGATTACCAATGAACGCATTAGTCAAATAATGGGAATCAAACGAAAAATCACAGATGACCTAACAAAAAAAACACTTATCTGGTTAGGACACATATAAAGAATGTTTGAACAACCAATACCAAAAGAAATATTAAAATGGCAACCAGAAGAACAGAGAAAACGAGGTAGACCGAAAAAAAGTTGGAGCGAAGGAATAAATAAAGAACTGAGAGAGAGAGGGAGAGGGTCATAGAAGAAGACCTATGGAACAACCGGACTAAGTGGCTATTGGTAGTCGGAAAACAGCGGAGAACATTATAAACCGACAAGTAGTAGTAGTGAATGCACAAAAACTCAACACTATAAGTCTAATAATAACAAACGAATATGTACCTAGTAAAAATAACGTATGCAAATACTGTATATCTTAGATTAAATTGTCTTTCGTATTTATGTTAACAGACGTTATTTTAAGATAAAATATACCTTCTTTAAAAATGAAGCATATAATCATAATATTTGCTAGTATTTAAGGCGTATTGTTAAATAGAGAAGTTCAAATCATAATTTATATTACAGCATACGCGTTAGCCTGCTCTAATATATCAACCATTATTTTACACGGAAGTGTTTTACGAAGTATATAAAGTTTTTCATCGCCCAGAGATTTATTAGAAAAAACACATTTGGAATTTCTTGGCCCACGATGTTTTTTATTTTCCTTCATTTTTTATTTGAATCGCTTCCGAAACACGGTTTTTTCATTCGAAATTATAATAACCGACCTTAGTATAACGATAAATCAGATTTGATAAATAAAATTTTTGTAGTGGTTTTATTAAACTTACGAGCGACATTTTATTAAGGATTTAGACTGTTTATAACCTTGATCGATACGTTCACTATAAACTACATTATTAAATTTTAAAAGTTGTAATAATGTAAATAAATCACAAATTCCAAAAATGAATTCTTTATAATAATATATTTGTTTCCTTTTTTTTTATGAGTCACTTATAATTTGTTTGAATTATATCCAAAAAATATTGAAATCGGCAGTACTTAACGCTGGTAAAACGTTTGTGGGTAAAAAAGAACCAATTGCCAAAAAAAGACTGGATGACACCAGATATTATAAACCTCATAGAAGAAAAACGAAAATACAAAAATACAAATAAAGAGAAGTACAAGCAAATAAAGAAACTGGTAGAAACGCAGATCTAGGAAGCTAAAGAACACTGGATGGTAGAAAATTGTAGAGAAATAAAAGAACTTAATATGAAACACGACACACATGGGCTACATAAGAAACTGAAAGAAATTACAGGAAATAATCGGAATAGAATACCACAAGTTATACGAAACTCCAAGAGGGATCTCCAATTATCAGCAGTAGAAAAACAACAAACTTGGGAGAAATACATCAAGGACTTATTCGCAGATAATAGGGAAGAAATAAATGATACATTACCAACTAATGAAAATCTAAAAATTCTGATATCAGAGGTTAAACAGGCAATTAAAATCTCAAAAAGTGGTAAAGCGCCAGGTCCCGATGAAATTCCTGTAGAGATATTAAAAATCCTGAATGATGAAAATATAGAGTGTCTAACTAAATTATTTAATAAAATATACCACGATGGTCAAATCCCGGATGAATGGTTAAAATCTATCTTTTTACCCTTACCCAAGAAAAATAATCCTAAATCTTGCGATGAGTACCGATTAATTAGCCTTATGAGCCACACTTTAAAAATACTACTCAAAGTTATTCAGCAGCGTATATATAAAAAATGTGAAGAACAATTAGACAATACACAGTTTGGATTTAGATGTGGAATGGGAACAAGAGAGGCACTGTGCGCAATGACGGTACTATTACAAAAATGCAGGGAATATAATAAAAACGTATTCATATGTTATATAGATTTCCAAAAAGCTTTTGATAGAGTCCAACATGGTAAACTCATACATGCATTGAAACACATACACCTAGATCCCAAGGATATTAATTTAATCAAAAATCTGTACTACAATCAAACAGCGGTCGTACGGGTGGAAGATAGTGAGACAAACCAGGTGGAAATTCAAAGAGGAGTCAGACAGGGATGTGTGCTGTCGCCACAATTATTTAATGTGTACTCCCAACTAATATTTCAGGAGGCACTATGGGAAAGAACTGAAGGTGTAAGGATTGGAGGGAGCATCATTAATAACATAAGATTTGCAGACGATACCGCAATCATGGCAGAGAATATAGACGATTTACAAACTCTCCTGGAAATCATTAACAGAGAAAGCAAAAAGATGGGACTAACAATGAATATAAATAAAACCAAATACATGGTGATCTCAAAAAACCCTGTTGACAACATACAACTGACATTGGAGGGTAAACCCCTAGAGAGAGTCGACAAATATAAATACCTCGGAGCAATTATAAACTCACAGTTAGATCAAGAGCAGGAGATAAAGGTCAGAATAGAAATAGCTCGAAAAGGCTTTATAAAATACAAGTCAATGTTTACAAATAAGAAATTGAGTATGGCCATCAGATTGAGGTTCGTCGAATGTTATGTTTGGTCGCAACTACTATATGGGGTAGAAGCTTGGACTCTGAAAGCCCAATCTATAAAAAAATTGGAGGCATTCGAAATGTGGCTATATAGGCGTATTTTGAAGATTCCTTGGACTGCAAAAGTCTCAAATGAGGAAGTGTTAAGACGAGTTGGACATGGCAGAAAGCTTATGAACACAATTAAAATAAGAAAAACATTGTATCTGGGCCACATACTCCGAAACGATAAATACTCTCTGCTACAAGTCATCATGCAAGGTAGAGTAGAGGGAAGAAAAGGCTTGGGAAGAAAGAAGAAATCTTGGCTGAGGAATATCAGAGATTGGACTAACCTCAGTGTTGAACAGATATTTCACGTTGCAAAAGATTGAGAAGCGTTTAAAGAAGTGATCGCCAACCTTCGTTAGAAGAGGGCACAAGAAGAAGAAGAAATTGAAGTTGGTTCGCTATATTGTTCGTATATTTCTCTATTATACCTAATTCGCCAGTTGTTGTTTTCACTTATTGGGCAGAGTATCCTATGTATTATTTTTTCTTTCAAACACATCTAATGTATTGGCAGATTTTCTGTGTTACCACCCATGTTTCACAGCCATAACTTACTATGGGATTGATTATTGTTTTGTAGACCCTGAGGTTTATTTTCCAGTGTACGTCTCGTGATTTGAATATGTGGCCCATCGCGAAATGGGCTTTATTTTTCAGTACAAGTTTTCTAGTTATTTCCGGTTCTTCTTTATTGCTTGTCAACAGATCCATTCCTAGGTATGTGAATCTATTCACATGTTCTACAATCGTCAATAAAGTGTTGTTGCGCAGGTCTATTTGATCTGGTTTGTATGAGTAGTTTTGTCTTATGTATATTCATTACTAGTCCTACTGCTTCTGCACTCTGTTTTAACTCAACGTAGGTTTCTTCCGCTGAATTCACTGTTCTGCTCATTATGTTAATATCATCTGCGTATGTATTTTCAGCTAAATCGACTAAACAGTTTGTAAGTTATTTAATTTGTTTATTAAACACTCCGAAAGGGGAAAATATAACAAAGACTACCTGCAAGCAACCAGCTTTACTGCCCACCTAAACATGCTGTTTAAAAAAGAACACTTCCTAGAATATTTAACAGAATAGAATATAGAACACTTTAGGGAACAAATTCATTGCAGGTTGTGATTATAATTCCAAACATCCGTTGTGGGGCTCTAGACTAACAACACCAAGAGGCAGAGAATTAGCTAAAGCAATGTTAGAAAATAACCTGCAACAAATCTCTACTGGCGAACCAACTTATTGGTCCTCTGACAAACAAAATGCCTGATGGCGTTGATTTCTGCATCAAAAAAGGCATCGATACCAAAAAATGTAAAGCTCAATCATGCTTCGATTTATCATCAGACCGCTCACCGTTTATAATAACAATCTTCGAAAAAATCTTAAACACAGTACATCCACCAATTTTGCATAACACCAAGACTAACTGGTCCCAATTTAGAGAAAAACTAGACAGCCTGATCTCACTTAATCTGTCTTTAAAAAATGGAAGTCCAACTAGAATCAGCTGTAGATAACCTAACAAAAAGCATACAAACTGCTTCATGGTATGCGACTCCCAGCTACGAACCATCTTCAAACAGAAATAATGTGTCTCCCACAATTAAAAAAAAATTTCAGAAAAACGACAATTACGTAAAAATTTGCAACAGTCAAGAACGGCAGAAAATAAAAAAAAAACTTAACAAAGCAACAAAGGAATTGAAGGAGTTAATCCATGAAGAAGAAAACTATGAAATTCAAAAATATTTAGAAAATTTAACACCGACTGAAGCCACAGATTACTTACTCTGGAAAGCCACGAAAAAAACTCAAAGGCCACAACAGTATAAGCCACCAATCAAAGATGAGGCAAACACCTGAACAATGAACGACATCGAAAAACCTGATCTTTTTTGCAAGCACCTTCCAAAAGTATTCACGCCATATCCTTATAAATTATCTACAGAGGAAGAAACAGAACTAACCAGATTCCTAGCAGCGCCGTTTCAAATGGGTCTGCAACACACGAAATTTACAGTCAACCAAGTAAAACAAACAATAAATGAAGTCAACATCAAAAAATCCCCTGGATTTGATCTAATATCTGGCAAGATTCTAAAAAAAGTCTCTAATAAATGCATAAAACTAATAACCTTTATATTTAATGCAATCATATGATTGATTTAATGCATAATGAAAGTGGCACAAATCATAATGATCCTTAAACCCAAAAAAATGCATTTTCATAACAGCCTATAAGCCTTTTGTCTATTATTAGCAAAGTTTTTAAAAAAATTTACGTAAAAAGGCTAAAAACGATAATAGACGAACATAAAATAATTCCAGAACATAAATTCGGTTTCCGAGACACACACGAAACCATAAAACAAGTACAAATAAAATTAAAGAAGCTCATAACCTATTCTCACTTTCAGCTCTTCAAATCCTACATAGAAAATAGACACTTCCTGGTGACGCACGGTACCGAGCACACTAAAATATATCCTATTCACTCAGGCATACCACAAGGCAGCGTTCTTGGCCCAATTATATATCTTTTATATTTAAAAACAGGGGAGATTTCAACATCTAGTATGGCGCATCAATCTAATGGAATTAAGTCAATACATGTTACATTCACGCTACGTAGAGAAACATGCATCCCTGTATATATTGATAATTGTCTAATTCCTTAATCAGAGGACGCTAACTATCTTGACATGCACTTGAATCGCCGTCTAACTTGGAAAAAAACATATCTTTAACAAACGAAAACAGCTTGAACTTAAATTAAGAAATATGTATTGGGTCGATGGACGCAGTTCAATACTATCTTTGGATAACAAAATTTTACTCTACAAGTCCATCCTCAAGCCCATATGGACTTATGGGATTCAGCTATGGGGCACTGCTAGCGTCTCCAATACAAACATCTTACAGAGATTCTAAAACAAGGTGCTGCGTACCATAGTCAATGCGCTATACTACGTATCCAACAAGGTGATTCAACAGGACATCCTCCTAGAATTCGTGAAAGAAGCCATACAACGTTTAAGTACTAAATACTGTGAAACAAGTGCTAGTGCATCCTAATACGTTTGCTCGACAACTAAATGTGCGGAACGTCTTTGAAGTGCGTGGACTAAAACGGAATTGTCGTCTGACTTGTTCAACTGAACATAATAACAGTATTCAAACTAATAAAATTTTAATTTTTAAAATTGTTAAGAGGTTACTCACTCAAGTAACTCTCTACATCTCTGCATTTTTTTTACCATACCAAATGCTTAATGCCAATGGGCAGATTTTTGTACTCAATGGAGTTAATATAAAAAAAAATTAATTTTTTCATGACGGAGAACAAGTATTCAAACAATTGAAGGGGTTAGTGCAAAAAGTGGCTAAGAATAATTTTTTTGTTTCTGAGTTATAGGTCTTTAAATGTTTTAAATAGTTCCTACATCGAGATTTTTATAAACTAACACGCGTGATTTTTTTATAAACAAAGTAGACCCTTAAGTTATTATAAAAAACGATACCAGATAATTAGAAATTTATTTATTTATGAAAAAAAAAATATTTTTAGATATGGACTCAAATACTTTTTGTGAAAAAAAAAAATCTAACAATTAAAAACTGCAATTATGTCAAAAATATATTTGTGAAAATCTTAAGTATACATCAAATTTTACGTTATGAAAAATTAAGTATATGTAACAATAAAACACTGAAAACTTTGTTTTCAAAACTTCCACAAAATTTATTATAAACTCTTATTACTACAGTTGTTTTGGCTGATATGATATAGAAGGTGAAGTGCGTATGTAGAATCTGTTTTTTTATTATTGAAAGCCCTTTTATGTTCTGGTATTCGTTTATTAAAATTTCTACCAGTTTGACCAATGTAAGTTTTTGAGCAGTCGCCACATTTAAGTTTATACACCACTGTGTAAGTGTTTTTTATTTTGGCTCTTGTTGTTAAGTTGCCTATCTATATATGTATGTATATATGTATATTTGCCTAAATTGTTATTTGTTCTGAAAGCTGGTGTTATTCCTTTCTTTATATGAAAATATGAAATATAAAAAAGTTATGTTTGTTTTTAAATCTAAAAATTTATGGATTGATTTTGTTCTGTTTCTATTGTAAATTCAATATGAGTATGAATGTGAATAATAAAAATCGGTCCAGATGTACGTATATTTCTAAATTTAGTAATAGCGAGATACAACTCGTCTTGACGTCGTGAAGATTGTACGTCTTTCAGCATCCCCTATATACCTTTTTAGAACCTTCAAATATCTGTAAAATATTTTTACGTTAAATCGATTTTTTTTACTTTGACGATTTTTTTATTTTAGATTGACTGGATGTAAAAATTTTTTTTTAATTGATACGGATCTTTTAATACTGTAGTGTACAAAAAGCAAGAATTCAATACTACATTACCTAGAGCATTACATGAACAACACTCTATAGGAATAAACCCATAAATAAAGATACATCTCAGCAGCTACTTTCAATCAACACACTGGAAGACAAAACGAATTATCTAAACTGTTGCTAATTAACAAACACACTAATTAGTCCACACCACCCACTTTGTCATGCACGCTTTTCATAAACCACTACGAAAATAATATTTCATATATTAATGGCTTCGATTATGAGTTAAAAATACCACTGGAAGTTTATAGATAGTCACTAGGAACTCAGATTCGTCCAAAGTATAATTAGATGATGTACTGTCGGTTTGTTTGTAGCATAAAGATGAAAAATTATAGGAAGCAGTTGCTAGTGTCAGTCAGGTTTTCCCAATAGGAAATATTGTTCTACCGAGTCGCATTCAATGCCCGTCTAAAGCTCCCTCCGCCAACGTATTTTCTCTACCATAAAACTTTAATTATTAATTTTTTCAGTAACTGAACTAAAGTATGTTCATAGATTTTGATGGAATTTAGTGACATAATCACTAAAAATTAACGACGGGGCGCCATTTTGTAAAATTACTTGAGTTTAAATTTAATTTTATATTAAGTATGAAAATAATAAAAGTTTAATTTAAACGTTACATTGCTTACAATTAAACGTTACAATGTAGCTCAAACCAACTCCATTGGATTGAGATCTGGATAATAAGTTGGTGGCCTTAATACCTTATGGTCATATGTACGGCGTTATGCATCACTAGACCAAGCGCCATTTTCTCAAATTGTGGATTATGGCGCCTTCTGGTGGAAAATAGTATAAACTATCTACAGAATAAATTCCAATAGTCTTTTAGTAGCGGTTCACCAGAGATAGTTAAAAAGACCAAGTGCCTTCCTTCTTCTTCTGGATTTTGAATTTTGCATAGCTAGATCAAGTGACTAATTTTGTGTATTAGTTTTGCATCAGTAGACCAAGCGCCTCTTGCGAGCGTTTTAATGATTGTAAATCATATAGAGTTCATATCGGGTGGAACAGTTACAAATTTTTTGAATTTGTAAGTGTAATGCGATGTTTTCGTTGTTGGAAATTCGGACATTTTATTGACAAATGTCAAGCCAAACAAGATACATGTCCTTTATGTGCAGGTAAGCATAAAAAAAATCAATGCAACAGTACTAATTATTCTTGTTCTAATTGTAATTATGCGAAGGATGTAATGAAAATAGATGGTGTTGATACAGGTCATCACGTATTTGATACAAACTGTCCTAGCTATCTCCGACAAATTAATAAAAACAAAGAGAAGATAAATTATCAAAGATAGCAATCAAAACGTAGCGTTAATGATCATAATTGTAGAACTGTACTAAATGTTTATTTTCAAAATGTGGGTGGTTTAAGAACAAAGCTTAAGGATTTAAGCCAGACAGTGTCATGCGCCGATTACAATGTGATTGTTTTAGTCGAAACTTGGTTAAATTTTGAATTCCATGATGCAGAATTGGGGTTAGAAGACTTCAACATTTTTAGAAGTGATAGAAATTATAATACTAGTGTCAAACAACGTGGTGGGGGAGTATTAGTAGCTGTGGCCAAACATTTGGAAGTGTGTGAGGTTTTTTGTTCCTCAAAATAGTGTTGAGCAAATGTTTGTTTCACTTAAATGTCAAAGTCAAACTGTCGTATTTGGTGGTGTTTATGTACCTCCTGCATCTGATAGGCATGTATATATAGAACACTGTGATAGTATTGAATATAATATATAATAAGATTCCGGATTGTAAATTAATAATTTGTGGGGATTATAATTTACCTGATGTTGTTTGGGTTAACAGTCTTTATGGTACCACGGTACAGGCTAACCAAAACTCACCAGCTAACGATATATGTAATATCATTAATATTTGTGACTTATACCAGGTCAATACGATATCCAACCGGAGAAATGTTTTTCTTGATTTAATTTTTTCTAGCTTTCCTGATATATCTGTTTCTGTACCTCTGGATCCGTTATTTGAGGAGGGATTTCATCATACACCAGTCAATTTTGACGTAATTGTTGATATAAAAGAATCTGTCCTTAATTATGAAGAATACTATTTTGACTTTAAAAATGGTGATTATGTTGCTTTAAATTATTATTTAGCAGAAGTTGACTGGAATTTATTATTTCTTAACAAAAGCATTAATGACGTAGTTAAAGATTTTTATGATATTTTATTTTATTTAATCGAATTGTTTATACCATTAAAAAAATTTAAAACATCTACATATCCCAAATGGTTTACGTCAGAGTTAAAACATTTACTTTATGAGAAGAAAAAAGCACATAAAAAATTTTAAAATGACTGGTGGTGATGAGAAACTATTGTCTTTTTTCCGATCTCAGGGAACAATGTAAAGAGCTTAGCAAGTATTTACAAAGGCGTCATGTGAATGAAATTGAGGCTAGCATTTTTCATAATTCTAGTTCTTTCTGGAAATATATTAATAATAAACGCAAATCTCATATTCTACCATCGAGTATGAGTTTATGGTAATGAAAGTAGTGAAAATGGTTCAGATATTGTGAATTTATTTGCTGGGTTCTTTTCGACTGTCTATAATAAAGAAAAAATAAATCAGATTCCTAATTTTAAGTACGAAAATTATGTTAATGCTAACAATTATTTAATTAATGTTAAGGATATTATTGATAAAATACAGAATAATGCGTGGAAACTGACAGCGGGTCCAAGATGGTATACCAATGTATTTTATTAAAAAATGTGTATTCACTCTTGCTAAACCTATTCAGTTAATATTCAATAAGTCCTTAACTTCTTCTACATTTCCTGATTTTTGGAAACTGAGTTTTTTAAAACCCATTTTTAAATCTGGTCAAAATAATAATGTTGAAAATTACAGGGCTGTTTGTTTGCAGTCTGAACTACCAAAGTTGCTTGATTTTTTTTGTTAAACCATATGTTAACCTACGATTGTAAAAGTTTAATTCTCGGTCAACAACTGGTTTTCTATCAAAAGAAATCTACTTGTACAAATCTTATTTTGTATTCAAACTTCATTGTTGATTCTATGGAATCGGGAAACCAAGTTGACTCCATATATGCTGATTTTGCCAAAGCATTTGACAGGGTAAATCACGAAATATTAATTGCTAAACTTCGTGGATACGGAATTGGAGATAATTTTATTGGATTGGATCACGAGTTATTTAACAGATCGTTCACAAATAGTAAAATATGGTAATTTTGTTTCTCAAGCGATTAATGTTACTTCGGGTGTACCTCAAGGTTCTCACTTAGGCCCACTTTATTTAATCTGTTTGTGAATGATATATCCATCAGTAATTATATAATAGTGAATTTCTATTGTTTGCTGATGACATAAAGATCTTTAAAGCAATTCAAAATACCTTGATATGGATGCTCTTCAGTCTGACTTAAATAATTTATCTCGTTGGTGTGACATTAATGCCTTAATTTTTAAATATAAAAAAGTGCTATAAAATTACGTTTTCCAGAAATACTAAACATCAGTTATATAGAACATACATACTTAAGGGAGTATCGATTACAGAAGTAAATCAATATTAGAGACCTTGGAATTACATTTGACCAAAGACTAATGTTGATAGGCATATTAATAATATTACATCGCGGGCTTATAGAATGCTCGGCTTTGTTCAAAGGAAACTCCCGAGAATTTTCAATATTTACTTTCAAAAATTTTGTATTGTTCTCTAGTTCGGTCCATTTTGGAATATTGTAATATTATTTGGTATCCATTATTATAATATGTATATTGATCAGTTGGAACTAGTTCAAAATAAATTCCTAAGAATTTGCAGGTATAAAAATGGGTTTTAATAGAACTAACTGTGATTATAACTATATTCTTTGTCAACTTAATATGATAACTTTGGAAAATAGAGAATCTGAGTGTGTAATTGCGTTTTTTGTATAAAATTCTTAATGGTTATGTTGATTGTCCGGAACTGCTGGAAATTAATTGTTTTTAATGTAAATTCTAGAAACACACGCTCTCCTGACCTGTTTAGACTAAAGTTTCATCACACTAATTAAAAGTTAGTCAATCACAAGGATGTTGAGAACTGCCAATAATTTGCAACATAGTGTTGAATTGTTTAATTTATCCGTGTCCTCGATCAAGAATAGTTTAAATGAAATTGAGACATTAATGTTATTAATACTTTTTAAAATTGTAATATATGAATACAGTTAATATGTTAATTATATGTGTATATTGTAATTTTTGTAAAGAAAAAGGGTTCATCCCGTTAAATAAACAAACAAACAAACAAACAAATCGAATATTTGGCAACATACGTTCCTAAACGTTGTTGACAATAACTTATTGAGGCGTTTAGGAGTAGTGGCAGTTATTTCTTAAATTTTTCTATAAAACTCACATTACAAAAGAGCTAACACAGAAAGAGAATACCTAACAGAAGACACAACGTTAAGTAAAATTTATGAATTGTATATTGAAGAGGAAGACAATGATCCTGTTAAATTTTCGTTTTACAAAAAAATATTTTTAACACGATTTAATCTTCAAAGAAAAAAGTTGAAAAAATATACTTGTAGTAGATGTGATTATTTCGAATTAGAAATTAGAAATTGCGGGGATAACGAAAAATTAAGCAGGTTAAAGGAAAAAAATGTGCACTTAGAAGAAGCTGAAAATGCACAATCCAGAAGAAAGCTAGACGTGAAGCAAGGGTCAATCAGAAGTGGAAACCTTTTGTTTTGACTTAGAAAAAACTCTTCCCCTTTCGAGAATTCTAACAAATATTGTATATTATAAACGTCAATTATGTATTTACAACCTTATCCATGGTATCCATATCGATAAGGATAACAAATATTGTTCTGAAGCTATTTTCTTGTGGCATTGTAAATTAATTACTATTTATAAGTGGGAATAAGCCACAATTAAAGATAAAAATACGTTTATTGACGTTTCAATTTCCAATTCGGAAATCGTTCTCAAATTACAAATAGTAAATAAACACAAATTTTGTTTTTTGTTACATAGTGAAAAAATTCTTCTAATAATTTAATTTTATCTGACTCATTTATATTGACAATTGAGACATACATTATGCATTTTAAAGTAGACGACTTTAAAATGATATTGCCAATATTGTTGAGTTGCGCTCCTGGGACGACTTTACTTATAAGATAGTTCATTCGATTACATGAAATCAACTTTAACTTGAGAATATCCGTCAGAAAAAATCATAGCATCTAATTCGTCTTTAAAAAGACAAACACATGACATGATGACAGTAAAAATTCTCTTGTTAGTGATTCCATAGTAATTATGAGGGAAAAACCAGGAAAAAAACCTCATCATACTATCCCGACATTGTAAAGTATTTGTTCGTGAATTTAGTTTACCTTCAACAAACATCAAAAATTCTGATTTTATATGTTACGTTATTTAAAAACATAAATGATGTATCCTCTATAATGTTACTGACTTACTAATACTGGTATTTTCTTATTAATAACTTCCTCTTTCAATATTGGTAACCAGGTCCTACTACATTCTGCCGAGGAATTTGCGACACAATTGGCCTCATTTAGCATAATTAGAGCCGCTTCTTTGATTTTTCTTTTTTTACCATCCGTTTCTTTTAGGACTATATTTGAATTATTTCATTGAACCCTATGTTCATTATCCCATGCGTGTTTACATATTTGAGATCTATCAAATTCTCTATTTTTAATATAAGATTGATGTTCACTTATTCTAACATTTAATGGCCTTGATGATTCACCTAAATAAAACTGATCGCATTCACAAGGTATTTTATAAATGCAATTCTTTGTCCTTTCTTGTTCATTGTTTAGGTTTGGTTTTGGACAAAATAGATCTCAACGTGTTTGTTGTTTTGAATGTTGTTGAAATGTTGAATTTATTTCCTATCCTTCTAAGTTTTTCTGATAATCCTTTTATGTACGGTATTGTTATTTTCCTCATATTATTCCTTGTGTATGCTGTAGGATCTCGTTCTAAGTTGTTCTGTTCTATTCGATCGATTGTTGAAAATTCCTTATTTATAAACGATAAAGGATAATCATTTTTTAATAAAACAGATGTTAACAAATGTTTCTCCTCCAAGAACGAATTTTCGTTAGAACAAGTTATTTTGGCTCTATCGTATAAGGATTTAATTATTCCCTTTTTTACATTAATATTGTGATTTGATTTGAAATTTAAATATCTATTGGTGTGTGTTGGTTTTCTATAACACCTGAGTCTCATATCCAGTATCGTTCTTAGAGATTAAAATATCCAGGAAAGGTAGCGTGTTATTATTTTGTTATAGGATAACAAAGGTCAATGTTATGTTTGGTCAAGGTCAATGTTTTAGGTCAATGTTGATAGAAGGTGAAGCTAGTAAGGGAGCCCAGCACGTAGGCAGTTGCCTTAGGAAACACATTGAAGAAAATGTTACTTCTGCAAAACATGTAATTTTACGGTTAGACTCTTGTGGCGGCCAAAACCGCAACATCAACATAGTTTTGATTATGAAAACGATTTTGGAAACTCATCCTACCATTGAAAAAATTACATTACGTTATCTCTTTCCTGGTCATAGCTTTTACCCAGTGATAGTGATTTTGAAGATATTGAAAATGCCCTAAAATTTCAACAACGTTTATATACCGTTGATGATTACCTAAACGTGATCAAGAAATCATGTAAAAAGAACCCACTAGTGATTCACAGAATGAAAAAAGAAGAATTCGTTGGAACAAAGAAGTTGGAAACTATGATAGAAAATAGTAAGGTTAGCTGGCTTGAAGCAAGAGAAATTGAAATAAGAAAGGATAAACTACTAGTATTTTTATGAAAACTGATTTTAACATTAGTGAAGTTAAAGTAGATCTTCACAAGAAACTTCAAAAAGGACATCCCGTTGCAATGCAATCCCTAAGTAACCACTTGATTCCTCTTTGGCTCACAAGCAAGCCACTTTTTGTGGCTAAGCTTAACGACTTAAGATTTTTAATGCACCCAATACCAGATGATGTAAAACATCTGTATCGCTCCCTTTTTAGTAACAATACAGTAAAAGCTGACATTGACGGATTTGATGGAGACTTAGACTTTGGTATACGAGATGAGTAATGTTTATTTACTATTTTCATAATATTTAGAAAATTGTACCTACTGTTAATGCTGAGTTCAAGTTTTTTTATATATTTTTGATTAATTTCTTAAGTGATATAAAATATTCAAAACAACGATTTTTGTTGTCATACCCAAAAAGAAATAATAGCTTGTGGTTTGCTAATCATTCACTAAAAGTGATATTTTAGTTAAGACCAAACGACCTCCATGTTGACCAAAAGCCTTTTTAGTTTTTTTTTGTTTTTCTTTAACATTGACAAGTTACTATTTCACACTTAAATATAAATGACATAAAAAACTGTCTTTGAAAACAAAAAGTTACGACTATTGTAACATATAGTGAATTTTAATAGATTGAAAACTTTGAAGTTAAATATCTCAAAATCAATTTTTGGCGCTTGGTCTAGTGATTCATAACGCCGTCAATATTGTTCTCCGATAAGATCAATCACGTATTTTACAATTTTATCACGTAATTGGCTTTTGATTTGGATCAAACAGTTAAGGTCAGTTTGCACCAAGTTACCATCAAATGAAATATTTGTGATAACCATGTTTTCTTGTCTTCTTTTTTACTATTTGAAATAGGAGCTTTATCCACCTGTTTATCATTTTATGGTGTGTTGTCAACAACGATATTATTGGATGGTACATTTACAGCATTTACATGGATTTTGGTCTATGGAAGATAAATGACAGGAGGGAAAGATTAAAACTATTTATAGAGGAAGAAAAATTTGCAATCATTAATACGTTTTTCAAATTACCACCAATACGTTTGTATACGGTCTCTTCGCAAGATCAACCAAGAAACATAATAAGGAATCAAATTGATTACATAATGGTGA